>VMDO01031772.1:0-19710 GCA_007922755.1 Pedetes capensis
TTTTATTTAACATTGTACTAATGGTTCTACCTAAAGCAATAAAGAAATAATGAGGAATAAAAGGAATCCATATTGAAAACAAAGAAATAAAGTTTCCTTTAATCAACGGCAAAAGGATTATATATATTCTAAACAACAACAACAACATACATATATGTAAATTTTGATGGAATATAAACAAAGGTAATAGAATGAAAGAGCTTAGTATAGGATTGTAACAGTGACATCAATCAGATTCTTAAATACCAAGATAACTTATTGAAAATTGAAATGAAAACAAAAGTCAGTTTATAGTAGCATCAATGATATGAACTATTTACAGATAAGAATAACCAAAATTGTAAAATGAACATAAAATGAGGGGTATTGATAAATAAAATAAAGATGGCCTAAAGTAATGAAGGGGCTGGGATTTAGCTCGGTTGGTAGAGCGCTGCGCTGCAGTCTCTGAGGTCCTGAGTTCGATTCCCAGCACCGCAAAAATGGGAGAAGGACCTGGCAATCCACTCCCAAGGCAATCCCGAAATGCTCAGCCATTGAAAACCCTATGAGGGTTGCTATGAGTCGGATCCCGACTCAATGGCACCCAACAACAACAACAAGTAATGAAGACTATGTCATAGATGGAAGACTAAATGTTGTGAGGCTGTTTTCCCAGAATTGATTAAATTCAATCCCATCAAAAAGACCATGCTCTTAATTATAAAAAGTTAAAGTAAAAATGAACCCTCAAAGTAGTAAGGTCATAAAGTGTCTACCTACTGATGATATGAATGGTGATATGTTGCATCATTAGTATGACCTATTCCTTCCTGATTTCCGTGATGAAGGATCTAAATATATTGGTCTAAATATTCCTAAAAACAACTTTATGAACTTGGTATTTTATTGTACAAATGAACTAAGCTTTAGAAAATTTTAGTAACTGGTCAACATTCCCTTGATAATAACACATAGAGGAAAGATTCAAAGTAAAGTTTTCTCTGTGTCTTTAACAACTAAGTCTGAGACACCACTGATGACAAACTAGCCTAAAGGCTTTGTAGTGTCTTTGGTTTTGAAAACTTTGGCTTTTTGGTCTGCATTTATCCTCTTCTGAAATTGAATAGAGCATTAAATAGCATTTAATCTAATCAATCTGAGTAATTACTGGTTTCACTAAATCAAAAGTGACCTAATTGTTAATAGTTTGTGTAATTTTGCAGGATATTTTCATTTTGACTTCCTAATTCACTTCAAAAAAGGATCAATATTGAAAGTTTAACCGCTCAAAATCATATCTATGGAATGAAATAATAAAAATCATGAGTAGAACTACTAGGCTGTGTTTTTATGGAAATAATCACTGAGTTGGAAGATGGAAAAGGCACCAAACTGCATTGTTGGAAGTTCTGTTCACAGCTCCTACCACAGTGGCTCGCATATAGTAATCACTGAAATTTTTGATAAGTCAGAGGATACACGGAAGGATGGTTGGCCAACTGGTGTAGAGATTGAAACCGAATATAATGAGTTTTAAGGTTTCTCCCTTAACCACAACGATTGGGAGGGAGTTTGAGTACATTTAACTTAAATTATTTCACTGTTCAGATAAATAGTGTATTCAAATGATCAGGAAATGAGTTCCAAGCTCATCCATGAAGTTGTAGGTCATAAATGACTCATTTATTGGTGATATGCAAAATAGTGAGCTATAAATATCGCTTAGTTTGGGAGAGGTCTATTTAGTTTCTTTACATTGTTTGTACATAATAGTGAATTGGTACTGTCAGTTGCTTCAGATTTTTTTTTGTGTGTGTGTGTGTGGTACTTGAGGTTGAACTCAAGGCCTTACACATACCTTGCTGCATCCACAGGCCATGTTCTATTTTTAATTTTGAGACAGGATCACACTCAGTTACGCAGGCTGCCTCTGGCTTCAGACCTACAATCCTCTGCCTCTGCCCAACTCCCTGGGATTACAGGTGTGAGCCACTGGTTCTGGCTCAGATTTCAATAACATAATTTCAGTTTAACTATGTCATTCTAATCACCTGAGTGACAACATCTAGGTAGGGCTTCTATATCCTGATTTGTTGTGAAAGAACCTTGAAAATGCTTCCAAAACTGGCATTTTCATGAAAGCCTACATTTTTAAAAGCTTTCAACAAACTTTTATTAAATAAACTGCTGAAATGGAAGTTACCTAAATAAAAAACATGTTATCCAATTGTACTGATAATTGGAAGATTCTTGAAGACAGTGAAATGAAGGTCAAAGAGACCCTCTGCTTCCCATTTCCACTACACCATCACATACCCAGTTTTGGCCGGTTGGAGCAGAGAAAAAAGTTATATTATTTTTTGCATTTGTATTAGTAAATTCTTCAAGATTTTCTAAATAGTAATGTAGTGATTGCCCTTACCAAACTTGTAATCATTCTATAGTGAGCATAAAACATTGGTAATTTCTGCATATGATTCCCTTTAGTATTTGATATCTAAGCCTGTTAATTGTCAGACTGTAGCCAATTTCTCTTATGTAATTCTAGAGTAAGTCACTATTGTATATTAGTGGTAAAATATGTCAAAGCCCTATCCCCCAGTACCTTCTCATGTGATCTCATTTGGAAATAGTGTTTTTAAATAAGTAATCAAATGGAAAAAAAATTAAGTAGTGTGGATCATAGCCAAGTATAAATGGTGTCCTTATAAAATGGGAATATTTAGATACAGAGACAGATATGCACAGAGTGAAGATGATGAGAAGAGACATATGGATAGCACCAGGTAAAGATGAAGTGGTGCTACTATAAGCCAAAGAACAACAATGATTTCCAAATTATCAGAAATAAGGAGAGGGGCATAGAACATATTCTATCATACAGCCCTCAGAAAGAACTGACTCTTCCAATATCTCAATCTTGGACGTCTGAACATCAGTGCTGTGAGATATGTTTTCATTCTTTGAGACACCCAGTTTATGATGCTTTGTTATTGTGGCACTAGTAAACTAACACAGGACAAGAAATTAGGAAAAGAAGTAACATGGCAATTATCCAGAAAATGGAGCCCACCACAGTGTAAAAATGTTAGAAATTTAAGACAGCATTTCTTCATATTTTATAATTGGGAAATTTATTTATTTATTTACTTATTTATTTATTTATTTATTTTATTTGCTTATTTTGAGATTCAGTCATAATTTGTTGTTGTTGTTAGGTGCTATCGAGTAGGTATCTGACTCATAGCGACCCTCTGTACAACAGGGGAAACACTATTGTCAGTGCTTCTCTGCTGTTCATAGGGTTTTCAATGGCAGATTGATTTTTGGGAGGGGGTTGCCAGGTCCTTCTCCCAAGCCTACAGCTTCTGGTGTTCCCAGGTGGTCTCCCATCCAGGTACTAACCAGGCCTGACCCTGCTTAGCTTCGGAGATCTGATGGGATTGGATGCCACAGGGCTACAGCTGCAGGCTCAGTCATAATAGGGAAGTGATAAGCTGCCCTCTCTCCCCCCTCCCCTTTTTTATATACTTTATTTTCAGATAATTGTTCAGGCTGCCTCTGTCCTTGAATCCACAATCATCCTGCTTCAGCCTCCTGAGCAGCTGGGATTATAGGCTTGCACCACTATGTCTGATTTATAATTAAGAATTTTGTATCTTTTTGATTCTCTCTTTTCTCAAAAAGAAGTGTAACATTATTGAATATTTTAAATGAAATATAACATGTATCTCATTTAACATTTACGGTTTTATAGTAAAATTATAAGAATATAGATTGAGAAGGTTGATATCTTTTTATTTCAGGAATGTACTAAGGAAGGAAGAGACAATATGTCATTAGGATAGTAAGAAGAATTCAGCAATTTTAATCACACTCTACTTCTTTAGCAAAGCTGACATATATTTGGGATGTTTTAAACATTTATTATGTGGGCATGATAGCTACATTGGTGTTTGTTAAAATATTCTCTGGCTTTTACTTTATTTCATTATCATAGTAACCGTGTAAGTTAAAATTTAACTATTTTTAAGTGTATAGTTAAGTAGTGTTAATGAGTTACACTTTGTTTTGCAACAGATCTCTAGAACTCTTCGTCTTTGAAAATTGAAACTCCTTATCCACTGGACAATAACACCCTTTTTTACTTTTATTATATTTTGTATACTTGCTAGTAAGAAAAGAATTTCATATTAAATATGTTGATTTTTATTTTTACCTTCAGGAGGAAAAATATATTCCTCATTCATAGCATTTCTGTAATTGAGACAGAAAGAATCCCATATAGACACATGTGGTCAAAAAGGTTCAACAATTCATGGCCTTAGACCTGTGACTTCATACACAGTGTAAGCAATAACTAGGTTTTCCTCCAAAAGAGAATTACTCTATTGCCATAGTCTATATTCTGTCCTCCTATGAGCATCTCAGAGTTACACAGAATGCCAATAAAACCTTTCTTCCTCCATGTATAACTATATAAGGAACAATGGGAGGTTAATTCAATGTAAAGTTAATACAAATTTCAAGATTTATCTTTTGAAGATAAAGACAGTATCTATGAGATACATAAAACAGAGCGCAAATCTGTGTCATTCTTACAGGGACATTAGCAGAAAGAAGTAGGTAACTAATTTAGGAAGTGCATTTTTCCTCTCAGATGCCCTAGATTTAAATTCTGCATAGTCTTTGTTTAAAAGTTCTGTTATTTCATAAAACAAACATTTTTTTTTCTATTAATACTAAAGGCAAGAGTCCTTGCACGAAGACACAGATAATTGAAAGAATGTGGCTTCATAGGCATTAGAGTAGAGGAGATTCATTCCTTATAGTGTCAGGTCAACTGCTTCATGCTTTGCTTTAATGATTCTGTTGCTACCACCACTGTCTGAGATAAGCATAATAATAAACTATTTTGTGGGAGGTCACCTCTGAAAATTATTGATTTTCCTAGTAGGAATCAGGAAGAACTTAGAATATAAATACATGTTGTCTTCTTACTTATCTGTGATATACACATTTTAAGGGACCAGGAAAAGTCTGTCATTAGGGAATGATTCCAATGATCATTTTCATTCTTTCTAGTTATGCTGGATAATGTCTCTTTATTAAAAAAATAAAAAGAATTCAATTCATTATTCAAAATATATACATTATTATTGATGCAGTATGAAGAAAAAACTCTCCAAATCTTTTATTTTTCTAATAATAAAAATATGATTGTCCCTTTAATTGAGGGCTCCATGTACTTGGATTCAACTGTGGTACAAATGTACTTTTAAAAAATTGTACTGAACATGTACATTTTTTATATTATTACCTGAACAATACAGTATAAAAGCTATTCATAGTATTTACATGTGTTAGACATAGAGATGATTTAAAGTATACAGTGGGATATGTGTACATTCTATACAAATACTATAATATCATTTAAAGGGCTTGAGCATCAGAAAATTTTGATACCCAGAAGGTCTTGGAACCAATTCTCCATGGATATAAATGAATGACTAATATTTGTAGGCATTAAAAATTAGAAAAATACAACATTTACAATAAAGTAGAGTTTCAAAAATTTCTATAGAAAGATCCCTGGAACTTCACGGAAAATATTTGCTATAGCAATTGTTTTAGTTCCTTGGATTTTTAAGTTTTTCCCTTTGAAATTTAACTTTAGATAATGGTTACAAAGGGATTTGTATTAAATGCTATAATTTGTTGTTGTTAGGTGCTGTCGAGTCGGTATCCGATTCATAGCGACCCTCATAGGGTTTTCAATGACTGACTATTTCGGGATTGCCTTGGGAGTGGATTGTCAGGTCCTTCTCCCATTTTTGTGGTGCTGGGAATTGAACTTGGGACCTCAGAGACTGCAGCGCAGTGCTCTACCAACTGAGCTAAATCCCAGCCCACTATAACTTAGATCATTCAAATACTCAAATTGTACTTTGTTTATAAGTCTGGTACTATAAGAAAGGCTAATTTTGAAATATATAATTTTACTTTAGTAAACAAACTGTTAAAACAAAAATTTGTTAGACACACCACAATGATGCTTATGATATTCTACAAGCTTCAAAATAGAATATTTCCATTTACAACTTCAGAAGACAGGATTCTGAGGTTACCTGAACAACATATAAGTATTACATGGAGGAAGTGAATTAGACATTTACTTTCTAAAGCTTTCATTTATAATACTAAACAAAAATGTTCAAGATTAGAAGAAAGTCCATTTAAGGAATTTAGAAGTAATGCTTAATGCTATCTATTTCCTCATGCTTTGTAATGCTTTTAATATTCAAATCCACTTTTTGTTTTCTTAAGGATGGAAACAGATATGATAACTATGAGGTCATACTTTGATGGGAACTTAAAGAGTGACCCATTTGATGTTATTGTAGAGAAATGGCTTTATTTGAATACTAACTCACTATTATGTGAAAAAATATGTTTTATATTGTTTTACTTGATTTTTTCAGTGTTTTGATGCACAGTCTATACACCTACTTTTTGGGTGATATTAGTGGTTACTAGAAAAAGGCTTTTCAATTTGTACTATTGCTTTTTCTGTGTCTCTGTTTTTGTCTGTTTCTGTCACTATTGTCTCCCTCTCTGTCTCTTGCTCTGGCTCTGTCTTTCTCTGTCTTTATGTCTCTGTCTCTTTCTGTATTTCTGTTTCTAATCTCTCTCTGTCTTGTTATCTCTCTGGTTCTCTATGTCTCTTTTTCACGTTCCAAGTAGGAACTTTTTAAACCTTACTAAATTAAAATCTAGTTTGTCTTCATCACTGCTTACTTCAAAACCAACCTGAACATATGATTGCTTGATAAAAATTCATAATTTACCCAATGACATAGGATTGAATAAATATAGAAAGAAATATTCTTTTAATTTAGAGTAAAGGGTACTTTGCATCCAGAATGCCAAAATGCTATATGAAGATCTGTTATATCGGGTTTCTGAAAAAAAAAACCAGAGAAGGAAATGATGGTTTGAACAAATATTATTAATTCCTAATTGGTGTACCAGGGAGTCCAATCAAGTACATTTTTAGTAGGAGAACGTTGTTGTTGTTGTTGTTGTTGTTAGGTGCTGTCAAGTTGTGTCCAACTCATAGCAACCCACATAGGGTTTTCAGTGTCTCATTGTTTCAGGATTGCCTTGGGTGTGGATTGCCACTTCCTTCTCCCATTGAATCGTGTTAGTACGTTGTAATTTCTGTTTTTTTTTTGCCTTTCTTTCTGCAAAATTGTGCTATGGTTTGAGTAATCATTAAAAGAAATACTTAAAAAGTCTGTTATAGTAAAAAATGAAGATGAAAACTTCCTTTCTGTATTCTCCATTCCTCCTCTTGTATACTCTACTCAGGTTTTTATGACTCTTTTCTCAGAAACATCTCAGGGTATGGCCATCACAGGAGTAGCAAATACAGACATTCTATAGAGAGAACTAGTTATGTCATTAAGTATCCCTGCTATTGTTCTAATTACTCATGATTAAAAACTATTATGTCCTACAGCCCTGCTTCCATGGCATCTGATCCCATCAGATCCCGGAAGCTAAGCAGGGTTGGACCTGGTTAGTACTTAGATAGAGACTGACTGAGAATATGGGTACAGTAGGTTAGGAACAAGGACCTGGCAACTCACTCCTGAAAACAATCAGCCATTGAAAACTCTATGACTAGCAGAGAAGCACTTATAATAGTGTCTGGCATGGCACAGTGCCAGGTAGTGTTTCATCTGTTATTCACAGGGTCCATTCAGATACGACTCAGTGGCACCTAACAACAACAGTTTACATATTGTGATCTGATTCCATAGCCCCCAATACCAACATGATCTTATCAAATAAACATGAATAATTCCCTCCTCTATTTATTAAAAGGACAACTTGGAGACTACCATGTAACAGAAACTGTCCTTTACCTACACTAGTTGGTTAATAAGGTGGGATCCTCAGATATACTAGGTCAGATTGAAGGAGCTCACAGGTATGAAAGCAAATAATTATGATAACATAATATGGGCATAATTTAGAGCAATTATTTATTTCTTAAAGCTGCTATAGCAATCACAAATTTGGTAGCATAACATGATACAAATTTATTCTGACAGCTTTGGAGTTCAGAATTCTAAGTTTAAGATGTTGGTAGAGCGGTGTTCCTTTGAGGCTTCTGAGGAGAATTTATCTCCTTGCCTTTTCAGCTTTCAAAGACCAACTACATTCTTTGGCTGATGTTTCTTCCTTATATCACTCTAGTCCCTTGTTTCCCTAGTCACATATTTTACTACATTCCTTTCCTACAGGCTGTGTTATATGGTTGGCCCCATCCAGATAATCCAAGGTAATTTTCTATTTTAAAGATCATTAACTATTTCTACAAAGTCTCTTTTACCATGTAAGATGACATATTCACAAATTCTATAATTATGACATGGAAATCTTTGGGGGTCATTATTCAACCTACCCCAAATGAGCTATGTAATAGAGGGAGACATTCGGCCTTTGGGAGAGAGGAGCATGTGGAAAGTTCCACAGAGGGAATCTTCTTTGGATTAAGCCTTTAATGGGAAGATGAATCACTGATATGGCTATGAAATACAGAAGTAGCAGGTCTGAAAAATTTCTCATAAAAGTGATCATTATGATTCACACTAGTTACTTTGAAAGACTGTTTAATTCAGACATTCACCATATCTATACCTTATAGCAATTTGGCTGTTAAAGAGAGTGAGGATAGCCTAACTGTGTTCAAACAATCAGAATTTACCCCCAGAAATCCTTGCCGCTAGAAGAAAAAGGGAAAAAGAAATGGCTGCTGCTTGCCAATAAGATGAGATGGGGGAAATAGCGACTAGATAGCAACCATAATTCTATTCCAGTTACTTTTTTTCAGCTCTTGAATCTAAACTTTTCCACTTTAGCTTCCTTGTATACCATCCCTATATCATAGAGTCGGGACTTATATAAATCACACTCATTATTTTATTCTCCCCATCAAAGCTTTTTTCTTCTGTGATTGCTTATTCTTTTAAGGTTATCAATATTATCTCAGTCTCACTGTGCAGGGTGGGGAAATTGCTGTCCATTTCTCCATCACATGAATCTAATTTATTTCCAAATACTTATGCTTTAATTTATCTAACACTAAAGACAGGGATTTGAACAGACCACTCTGAAGAAATGCTGTAGGAATCAGGATTTCTCATTATTCTGTGCTTCATCCTCCTGTATTTGCCAAGGTGCTGTGCCTAATTATTGAAGAACTTTAAGCTTCATAGTTTGTATTCTGAGCTTATACATTAGCATTCACAGGAGGGCCAGGTTTGCAGTTTAGCAGATGCATCATACCCTGATAGTCCTCAAATCATTTTGAAATCATCAAGACAGCCCTTTCTGCAGAGGCAAAGGCCTTGAACTACACTGAAGTGAAATTGTGTCTCTGATTAGGCAGTTTAGGGCAGAGGACAGAGGTGAATTAAAGCACAAGGTGGCAAAGTGTTAGGCAACAGAGGGAGAAAATGAAGTAAGTAAATTAGATGAAACCAGCAAGGAAAATAAGGGTGGAACTGACAGGATTATTTGACTCTTCAGCCAACATCTGGTAAACCTGCTGAAAAGATTATGTGCTAGGAGTTCACAGCATTTTAAACTTGTCATAATAACCACTAAGCAATAAGTTGAAATAGAAAACAAGTCTAAAATGCTAGATAGTGTTGCTTACAAAGTACAAGGTTAAGTTGTATTTCATTGCAAAACATAATCAGTTGCAGGACATAAGATGTATTGACTGAAAATTATTTTTGCTCATAGAAAATTGGTAGGTATGGAGAGAAGTGGCAGACAGGGAAAGATAGAATAAGGGAGACGTGGCATGTACAAAGCTAGACATAGGCATGTATGAAAATGCCACAGTGAAACCCATTAAACTGTGCAGTTAAAAGCAATGCTTAAATCAGGTACCATGGCATATGTCTATAATCCCAATTAGTCAGTAAGCTGAGGCAGGAGGATCTTGAGTTTGAGGCAAGAGGCAACCTGGGCAACTTAGTGAGACCCTGTCTCAAAATTAAAAAAAAAAGGGGGGGGGGCGGTGAGAATGAGACTCAGTGGTGCAGCACTTGCTTAACATGCACAAAGTCCTGGGTTCAACCCTAACTACTGGAAAATGAAAAATGGAGGATTAACATCAGAAGACTAAAGCTTAAGAGCTTTAGTCATGTACATATAATCTTTGTGACCTTTTACATTTTGTAGCAAGATTATTTAAATTAAATTTGGGGCTTATTGTTTACCACGCTATGGGAAATAAAATAATTACATGATTTTCCTTTCGAATTAGAACAATAATGCTGTAAATATTATCTACAGTGTTTTAGTTTTTTGGTAGTAAATTCCAAGAAATGCTGAAAAGCTGATTATTTGAACAAAAATTTCTGCATTTTGGTTTTATCTTACATGATTAGGCCTAATTTCTGCTGTGTCGTTATTATTAAGTGCCATCAAGTCAGGTCCAACTCATAGCGACCCTACGTACAACAGAAGGGAACACTCCCCAACATGTGCCATGCCTGGCATTATGTCAGTGCTTCTCTGCTCTTAGAGTTTTGGTTGGCTGATTGTTTTGGGATTTGTTTTGGGAATGGGCTGCAAGGCCTTTCTCTCATTTTTGTGGTGCTGGGGATAGAACCCAGTGCATTAGAGTGCAGAGCAATGCTCTACTAACATAACTAAACCCAAACAACAACATCTTCTATGTGGGTTTTATATAATTCATATATATTAGCTATTCACTAAATGGTATAGGATATGACATATGAGTAAGTCCAATAAACATATTAATTCAATATATTAGTAAAGAACAATGAGAGAATTAAAAATAAATTTGAAATATTATGGGTAGAATGTTTTTGACCATTCTATTATAAACCATTAATGAAAGTAGATTGAATAACTAAAAATAAAAATAGGATAAGACAATATCAGCTTAAAACAATAAATGTCATCTCAATTCATCAGGTTTAAGTCACTTTGAATTTTAAAAAGTAGCATTTGGAAAAAAGCATGAGAAATGGTGAAATAACATTTATCACTAACTTCTGCTATTTAAAATTTTAATAATGACAGAGAAATAAGTAAAGTAGCAAATTACATATTGAGTACAATACTTAAAAGACAGTTTCTTCGTGTAAAAAATGATGATCTAATAAATCTACCTCCACAATTCAGTTTAGATATAGGATCAGAAATTTTATGTATATATGTGTTTAACAACAAATTATCCTTATGGTTAACAACAGATAAGAAACTAAGACATAGCTGGGCACTGTGGCACATGCCTATAATCCCAGTGGCTTGGGAGGCAAAGCCAGGAAGATCACAAGTTCGAGATCAGAGTCAGTCTGTGTAATTTAGTGAGAACCTGTCTCAAGAAAAAGTAAAAAAAAAAAAAAATGGGCTGAGGGTGAAGCTCAGTGGTCCAGCATTTGCAAAGCATGCAAGTGCAAGGCCCTGAGTTCAACCCCCAAGTACCACCAAAAAGAAAAAAATAAAGAAAAGAAAGAAAGAAACTAGGACATGAATTTTTCTTACTGTTTTTGCAGTAGAAGCGCATTGAACCCAGTGCCTTGAGCATGCCAGGCAAGTGGTCAACCACTGAGCTACATCCTCAATATCCCTTTTTAATTTTAATTTTTATTTTTAAATTTTTTCTTCCTTTATTTATTTATTGCAGTAGTAGAGGTGTTGAACCCATGGCCTCATGCATGCAAGGTGAATGCTCCAGCACTGAGCCATATCTCTAGTGGTTTGTTAGTTTTTATTTTGAGATAGAGTCTTGCTAAATTGCACAGGCTGCATTTGGCCTCAAACTTAAAGTCCTCCTGCCTCAGCTTCTTAAGTGGCTAGGATTCCAGGATATGCTACAGCACTGACATATTAATTTTTATAATTAATAATATAAAGTAATTCATGAGTTAATGATCTTTTGTTACTAAGCTGTAAGAATTACATAGCTTACTTATCTACTAGTATAAACATTGAATTCTATTAATTTCTTCTTCAACACTTTTCTGATATAAAAACATATATGTATATCTATATTTTTCTGAAACTTTTGCATACTGGCACATAGGAAAATGTTACCTTCTTTTGTGCCTGAAGATTCTTTCAACATTTTGGTCATAAGAATCTTTCAAGAAACATTATGTTTTTAGAAGACTATAATGGCAGTTGCTTGCCATATTTATGATTACTTATATGACTCATTGTTTTTTATATATTTATGTATATTGATATATATGTGTGTGAGAGTGAGTGATATTTTATAGCAATCTCTGTTGCAACAGTACCAAAATAAGTGATATCTCCAAGAGTAATATAAACAATACTTATCAATGCTATACTAAATGTATTCGCTGCTATTCTTAGGGTTTTCAACCCTACTCTAGGGCACTTAACAAGAAGTATATTAGTCGGGTATCATCACTGTAGCAGAAAAACCAACCCAAACAAACTTATGGGGGAAGAGGTTTATTGAGAGTTCACAGTTAGATAATCAGTCTTTAATGGCAGCAGGGAAGTCCTGGTTGGTGATGGTGGTGGTAGGACCTGTGGTGGATTTCTATACAGCATGGCAAACCAGGAACAGAGTGCAACCAGGGCTGGAGGTCCAGGATAAAAATCCCAAAAGACCTCTCCCTAGGGAGATCTTTCAACCAAAGGGCTGGCTCCCAAAATTCCACAATCTCCAAAGACAGCACCACCTGCTGGGAACCAAATCACATGACCTTTGGGGGTCACTTTAGGTCCAAACCACAACACTAAGCAAGTTCTAATCATATATTTCTTTTTCCTTTTTTTTTAAGGTTATGAGAATTTTAGTCTTCTTTTGCCTTAGAAAGTCATTTCATATATATATATATATATATATATATATATATATATATATATATATATATTTATATTTAATTTCTCTGCTGTTGTAATGGGCTCTTTGATTTAGTTAAATCCTGAAAATTATTAACATTGTATAAAAAGTAAAAGCAGTCAATATCCTATCAAATTTCTATATTTTATTGGGGAAAAATTTCTTTCCTTGTGTTTTCACAGTGGTTGTCTTATAAAGTCAAAAATGTTTTCATAAAAATATTTCCTGTGTGTTACCTGTTGGCTTTCACCTTAGAGGAAGCCAAAGTATAACTCTCCTCAGTTGCCCTAAATCAGGTTCATCTGATACCAGCTGCCTCCAACATGCCTTCCATGTTCAACCCCAATGAAATCACAGTCTTGTGTCTGAGGTACACAACTGGTAAAGTTAATGCCATGTCTACTTTAGTCTTCAAGATCAACCTTCTGATTCTAACTCCAAAGAAATGTGGTGATAACATTTTCAAGGTAAGCAGTGACTGGACCTGTCTAAGGATTAGGGTGAAACTGAGCATTCAGGATAGACAATTCCAGATTGAGTTGGTGACTCTTCCCTCTTCCCTGATCACTGAAGCCCTAAAGGAACCACCAAGAGAAAAAAGTAAACAGAAAAATATTAAAACAGTGGAAATATCACTTTCAGTGAGATTACCAACATTGCCCCACAGATGTGACATCAGTCTTTAGCCACAGAACTCTCTGGTATTCTTAAATCCTGGGGAATGCACAGTCTGGAGGCTGAAATGTAGATGGTCACCACCCTCATAACATCAGCGGTGGCACAGTGGAATTCCTATATGCTTAAGAAATACAATGGAAAATATTTCAACGAAGATTCTTCTGACAACCAAAGTTTCTTCCATGTTTTAGAAGAGTTATAAGTATATTTATGTATTTATGTATTAGATAATACCCTTATATAATGCCTTTATATATAGGCATTTTAGTATTGTCAAGTTATTGCTACACACTATTTTTACATTTGCTCACCCATGTGGCTTGAACCTTCTGAATTAATTTACTATTATTGTGGTTGTATGCTTACATGGCAAGAGATTTGTTGAGTTTATCTCCTAGTGAGGAGTGTTACCTGTGTTTTAGTGTTTGTGGATTTGAGGCTTTCTAATTAATAAATTTTATTAAGTTAAATATCAAACTGGGTGGGGGAAGGATTGTAGTTCAATCCTAGAACATTTGCCAATGATATTTAAGGCCCTCAGTTTGATCCCTGGTACTATAGCAAAACAAAGCTAAAGTTAAAAAATATACTATGGCCAAGAAATGTATTGATAAGCTATTACTTACTGTCAATGTGTGCCAATATTGTATTCTTTTAGTAATATTTTTATAAATTATTATTAAAATATTTTCACCAAAAGGCAGAATATAGCTGGGGACTATAGCTAAGTCCTAGAGTGCTTCCCTACCATGTACAAGGCTCTAGGATCCCCAGGATGTCAAGGAGAAAAAGTAACATATAAATCATGAAATGTATTATTTGTATACATTGTATACAAATACAGATGTATTTGTCTAACGTGACATATTTGTAGCAAACATAATTCATACTTATAAGAACTATTAAGGGAAGTCACATAACAAGGAACAGAAAATACTTATAATGATTGCAAATGAATCGAATGATATGTGTAAATTTAGTAATTAATATAATATAAAGCATTAGAAAATAATTCTCAGTCATCATGGTCTGGAAGAACACCTGGGATGTCTTCCAGCCTTGAATAATTACAACCAGCTCCCCTACAAAAAAAGAAAAGAAAAGAAAAGAAATTTAAAAAAAAAAGAAAAAGAAAAAAGAAAGGAAGGAAAAAATAACAATTTTGAGACATATCTGACAAAATTAAAACATTAAGAACTGTTATTTTCAAGTTCCCCAGCCTACTGACTGGAAAAAAAAATTTTAGGATGCATCCTCCAAAAATTAAATATAAATGGAGTCTGGCAATCTCATTTACTTGGAGAAGCAGTGGTTGGTGTTTCAGAAGCCAAGGCAGTTAGAACTTGTAACATGTACTATAAAGAATAAGTTAAATAGGGAAAGCTTTGGTGATTTGTAAAGAGCTCTTCTTAAGCATTTAGCTGGGTACTGATTTGATGTAATTGTTTGAGGAAACTACCAGTGTCAGGCAAAGAACAAGAGGAAGGAATAGTTAGATCAATATGTGTACCTCACAGACACCCAGAATTTGCTGATACCACACTAGTCATAGTGAAATGACCCCCTAGTACCTTGGAACAATTATAATGTGGGATGATGACTAATATCCTTCAGAAAGATACTCTGAAGCCTTTACATCTCGTACCTGTGAATGTGACTTGTTTTGAAAATTAAAATTTTGTAGATACACTTAAATTGTCAGTTAAGATGAGGGAGTACTGTAATACAGTCATTCCTTGTCCAATATGACTTGGTTTTCTCACAAGAACAGAAGAGGACACAGAGAGTACACACATGCAGAGAAGAATGCCGTGTGAAGACATGACACATAGAGGGAAAATAGCCATGTGATGATGATGGGGCTAAGAGATCCTTGCAGTCTTCAGAAGCTAGGACAGAGGGTGTGGTGGTTAATCTCCATTGTCACCTTGACTGGATTGAGAAATGACTAGGAGATTAGTAAATAACACTGGTGGGTGTATCTTCGAGGGCATTTCCTGAGAATATTAACTAAGAGGGGAAGACATGTGCCAAATGTGGGTCATGCCATCCCATAGGCTGGAGAACTAGATAGAATAAAAATGGAAAAAGAAGAAGTTATTGCAAATATTCTTTTTCTGTGCTTCTGGGCTGGCATGACGTAAGCTGCTTTACTCTGCCACACCCTCTCTACTGTGATGGACCGAAACCTCTGAAACTGTTAGCCAAATAAGTTGTTTGCACTTTTAGTTGTTTCAAGCATCTGTCACAGCTATAGAGAAGTCTAACACATAGGGCATGCGCCATGTGAAACAAGAATTTTGACTTCTATTCTCTGGAACTGTAAGAGAATACTTTTCTGTTGTTTTAAGCCTTCCAATTTGTGAAAGTTTGTTATGGAAGCCCTATGAAACAGACAAACTCATACAGTTCTCAGAAAAGTAAGCAAATTAGCCATAGATTAAAGTCTCTTCAAGGCCCACAGTTATCATGTTAAACGTTTTTTAAAAAATAGAATCAAACTAATTCCCTGCAAGATAATTGCATTCTGAAAAAAAGCCAAAAGCAAATTAAAATAGTTCAAAAAGAAAATAAAAACTACAGGCTTAAAATTTAAAATATCGGTTATACTATCAAATATTTGCAAATATACCAGAAGGAAAAAAAAAAGACTCAAAATCAGGAAAGATATTAATCAGAACTACAAAGGACATGGATGATGGAATTATAAGAAAAGGACATAAAATTTTCATAAATATATTTAAAATGTTCAAGCAAGTAGAGACCAAGGAGGCAGGAGACCAAGGAAGCAACAAAATTTAAACTGCTAGAAATGAAAAATTCATTATTTTAACAAAAATATATTGGGTAGGATTCAGAGCAATTTTTTAAAAAAAGTTTTAAAAGTATTGGGAAATATAAGGATGTGACATTAGAAATGACTCAATGGCAAAGGTAGAAAAAATTATGACAAAAAATTAACAGAACTCCAATGAACTTTATAAAAATAGCAGTGGTCTTATGTTTGTATAGTTGGTTTCTTAGGAATAAGGTAAGGACAAGGGTAGAGAAAACTCATTTGAGAAACTAATGGCCACAGTTTTATACAATTTCTTCAAACTATAAACTCACAAATCTAAGATAATCTGGAACACATGATAAAGGCAAAATGAAAAAATACCACACCAGGACATAATTATCTATTTGTTGGAACCAGTGCTAATGAAAAAAATGCTAAAATTATCTGTTTTACACAGAAAAACATAAGTGTGAATGATATTATTGTCAGAAGCAATACAGCTACAGGACAATGAACTGACGTGTTAATTAATGAAAGTGTCACTGGATATGGTGACCAATGACTGGAAGCCCAATAACTTGAGAAATTAAGGCAGGAAGCCGGGCGTGGTGGCGCACGCCTGTAATCCCAGTGGCTTGGGAGGCAGAGGCAGGAGGATTGCAAGTTTGAGACCAGGGGCAGTCTGTGTAACTTAGTGGGACCCTGTCTCAAAAAGTAAAAAAATGGGCTGAGGGTGCAGCTCAGTGGTCCAGCACTTGTAAAGCATGCAAGCACGAGGCCCTGGGTTCAACCCCCAGTACCAAAAAAAAAAAAAAAAAAGAAAAAGAAAAAGAAAGAAAGAAAGAAAGAAATTAAGGCAGGAAGATTGTAAG
The DNA here is from genome assembly GCA_007922755.1 of Pedetes capensis. Classification (NCBI taxonomy): domain Eukaryota; kingdom Metazoa; phylum Chordata; class Mammalia; order Rodentia; family Pedetidae; genus Pedetes; species Pedetes capensis. The sequence continues at coordinate 17,246 of VMDO01031772.1, forward strand.
TTTGCTGCCAGAAGCAGCCCGCGAGACCCCTGTCTAGAAAAAAAAATTGTGTCAACTTAGGTTTTTATATCAACAAAATATATATTTTTCAACAATGAAGATGAAATAAAGACTTACTCAAGAGTAGAAAAATGGAAGGAATTTCATACAAGCAGATCAATAGTAATAGAAATTTTAAAGTCCTTCAAAGGACAGAAATAAAAATAACAGGTGGAAATTTGGGTGCATATATGTGAAAACAATAGGTATGTGAAGATGAGAGAAAATATAAATGTGTCTGTTTTATTTAAAAATTTAAAGTACTTCATAGCTTAATACAAATACAATAACAACATGTTTTGTATATACATAGCATTTAGAAGTAAAATGTCACTGGGCTCCAAGGCACACACTTATCATCCCAGGGATTCAAGGAGGCTGAGGCAGGAGGACCATGAATTGCAGGCTAGGTGTAGCCTGTGCAACTTATCCAAACCCTCTCTCAAAAAAAAAAAAAAAAAAAAAAAGATAGAAGAGGGACTGAGAGTGCAGCTGAGTGGTGGAGTGCCCTGTGTTCATGTGCAAGTACCACACACCAAAAAGTAAAATGTTTAATAATAAGATATTACAAAAGGCAAGAGAAAATGTATTATGCTTCTTTGTTGTTGTTAGGTGCTGTCGAGTCGGTATCCGACTCATAGTGACCCTCATAGGGTTTTCAATGGCTGACTGTTTCGGGATTGCCTTGGGAGTGGATTGCCAGGTCCTTCTCCCATATTATGCTTCTTATAAAGTACAAAGTTGTACAATATAATTCAGCTATTTATGACATGTTAAAGTTGACCATTAACATTAAATGAATAGATTAATAGATAAATAGATAAGGGAGACATAGCTAAAAAAACAATAATGGAGATCAAATTAAATAAAAAAATGATTGAGCTGCACATAGTGACACACACCTGTAATCCCAGCAGTTTGGAAGTGGAGTCAGGATTCTGAGTTTAAGGCCAACCTAGAAAACATAGCATGTTTAAGGTCATCTTAAGCTGCATAGTGAGACTCTGTCTCAAAAAAACAAGGATTGTGGATGTAGCTCAGTAGTAGAGTGCTTGCCTAACATACACAAGGCCATGAGTTCAATTCCAGCACTGCAAAACAAACAAACAAAAAAATCATATTGAAAAAACCCTCAATGATTCAAAAAACCTTGATTATATTTATATCAAAATTAGAAACTCTGAACTAGTCCATAATGATACAATGCATATCCATGGTTGCTTGGTTTGGGCCAGGAGAGACCACAGGTAAGAACTACAAAGGAGAACAAAAAAAACTTGGAGGTGCTAGATACATACATTCTATCAATTGTGGCAGTAATTTTATGGGCATATTCATGAGTTAAAAGTTATGAAATTATATACCTTAAATAGCTGCAAATTATTGTATATAAATTATACCATAATATATGTGGCACAATTAATTCTAGATTTGTAGAAATTAGAAAGAATAAAAGCAGAGGAAAAAGAAAACAAAAGAAAGAATAGATGCCAAACAGAAGAGAAATAACCATCTAGTAAATTTATACCTGGGCTGGGATTTAGCTCAGTTGATAGAGCGATGCGCTGCAGTCTCTGAGGTCCCGAGTTCAATTCCCAGCACCGCAAAAATGGGAGAAGGACCTGGCAATCCACTCCCAATGCAATCCCGAAACAGCCATTGAAAACCCTATGAGGGTTGCTATGAGTCGGATACCTACTCGACGGCATACAACAGCAACAACAAATTTATACCCAGTCATAAATATAATATTACATACTCATAAAGGAGAAATGGTTCACATTGGATAAATAAGAAAGTCCCCACGATATGCTGTATACAACATAGCCGCTTTAAAAAGTAATCATGGCTGTCTTAAAGGGAGGAGGTACAAAAAGACTTCATGTCACCCAATAATCAAATAGAAGATGGGGTGCCTATATTAATAACAGACAAAGCCCATTTCAAAGAAAAGAACAAGAGGACCATTTTACAGTGGCAAATGGATTAATTCCATAATAGTACACAATGTAAATTAGCATGCAACTTATTAAAGGAATTCAAAATCTGTTAGAAAAATTGATAGAAATGAAAGAGATGGCTAAATCCAAAAAGATAAAGACTTCACAAACTTTCTCAATTACAAAGGAAAACAAAATCAATCAAAGAAAAATACCAATTGACTCAAAATCAGAAATACAACAGAAGGTTTGAAACACTTTCAGGCAAGACAATAATATTGACATTTATTGAAATTCCAACCAACAAATTATTTTCAAGTATTCCTAGAAAATATTATAGAACAGTCCATATTCTGGTTCATAACAAAAATTCTCAATACATTAATATAACCAAAATTATCAAATATGACCTTTGATTCCAGTGAAGTTAAATTAAAAAATCAGTAACAAAAGAATCCTTAAAAAACTCCCTAAATGGTGGGAAGT
>VMDO01031773.1:0-19733 GCA_007922755.1 Pedetes capensis
TAAGGATTGCTCTACAAATATACAAATATGTAATAAGATTTATTTACTGATTTAGTATTTATACATCATAAATTCACTTGAGAAGATATTAAGCCATAATGAAACTGAGCTAAATTGCTGAAACCTGTGTCAGATAAAAAATCCTGGAAGTGAAGCAAGATCTTCCAATGATTGCCCCCACCACATAAAGTTAAACAGCTATTCACCCACCAGACTACCATAATAAGAGCTAAGGAAATCAAGGAAGAGAACTGATGCCTATTTTTAGCACAACAGAATGAAAATACCTATTGAAGAAGGCAAGAGGGAAAGAGTTTCTTGGTTCAACCCTTTCCAATTCAAACCAGCTCAGCTATGGAGGGAGAAGAGAGAGGGCTTGGGGGAGGGAGAACCGATTAAGTCTAGGCTTTAGACTTGATACCAGACCTACCACATGAAAGCCCACATCTGGTTGGATCCCCAGGACTCTTGTTGTTGTTGTTGTTAGGTGCCATCCAGTCGGTATCCGACTCATAGCGACCCTCACAGGGTTTTCAACGGCTGACTGTTTTGGAATTGCCTTGGGAGTGGATTGCCAGGCCCTTCTCTCATTTTTGCAGTGCTGGGAATTGAACTCGGGACTTCAGAGACTGCAGCGCAGCGCTCTACCAACTGAGTTAAATCCCAGCCCATCCAGGACTCTTACTGCCAGGCTAATGCCTGGGACTGAGCAGCAAGAACTGCCTCAGGTCAGGTAGCTGACTGCAACCACTCCACCTCCTCCAAGCTCCCAAATTCAACTAGAGAGGAAGACCCCACCCATTGAGGAGCAGGGCTTTAAAGCTAGCACAGGGCTTTGTCTTAGAGCCCAGTTAGAGACCCACCAGGTGAGACTCAGCACCTGGTAAAAAGCTAAAGGTCTGCACAGAGGCCATGCTAGAGCTCACAGAGACTCTAGACCTGCTCTGGCACCAGGAGAAGGCCTACTAGTGGGCCCATTTGATGGACTCCTGTTTCAACCTTCATCAGCACCAGCTGAGGCATACCCTTGTCCACCCCTGAGACTGTACATATCCCTGACGTGACCTGACTCAGACATGGCCCAGTTTAGCATCAGTTTAGGAAGCCAGGGGATTATCTTCTCCACTTGTCTGTCAGTCTTGGGAAGCACAGCTGTCACCAGTCCAATGCTCACTGGTAGAGCCCTAGAATTATTCCAACACCAGGCATAAGCCTATGCCTCAGTGGGGCAGACTTGCGTTTAGCCTGCATCACAGCCATTTGTGGCATGTGCCTCAGTGCAACTCTCAGGTTGGGCAGTTCCTTGTGGGTGTGAGACAGGTATGACCCAGCTTAGTGTAAGCTTAGATGCCCAAACAGCTGCCTTCAGTGACACTACCCCAGTCCTGAGCAGCTTAGCAGAGTGCAAGACCCTACTCACTCTAGGTAAGAGAGAGCAGTAAGCATAAGATGTTGCCCCTGATGTTAGTACTGAGCTCGTAAAATCTGACACTGACAAGATCCTGAGCCTGGCACCCGAGGCCTGCCTGCAGGTAGAGCCTGTGGAATAACCCCAGTGCCAGAAGAAGACATGAAGTCCCACTCTGTCAGATTCTGCTCCAGCTAGCATCACCTGGGGTTCTTTACAGAGGTCTAGGCAGCCCATAGCAGTACAGGCCTTGGTTCTTTCCCAGTATTTTGATAGTGGGAGATCATTGTTAAGTAAAATAAGCCAGGCAAAGAAAGACACCTATTGCATGCTTTCTCTCATGTATGAAATCTAAAGAAGGTGATCTCATGGAAGCAGAGAGCAGTAGTTGATTAACAGAGGCTAGGGAGTGTGGAGGTCGTGAGGGTAGGAAAAGGTTGGTGAATGGTACTAGGTAATAGCTACGAGCAAGAAGTTGTGATGTGCTGTTGCACAATAGGGCAGCTATTGATAACAATGATTTAGTGTATTTTTCAAAGTGCTAGGTGTGTTTTTGAAAGCGTTCGCTGAAAAGAAATAATACATGTTTGAAGAAATGAATATGTTTAACTGGATTTTAAGTGTACAATATACACATGTATCAAAATATTACATGGTATTCTATTAATTTGTACAATTTTCGTTTATCTGCTAAAAGATAAATTAAAAAATGTTGTTGTTGTTGTTGTTAGGTACCGTCGAGTCAGTATCCGACTCATAGCAACCTTCTGTACAACAGGGGAAACACTATTGTCAGTGCTTCTGTGCTGTTCGTAGGGTTTTCAATGGCAGATTGATTTTTGGGAGGGGGTTGCCAGGTCCTTCTCCCAAGCCTACAGTATCTGGTGTTCCCTGGCGGTCTCCCATCTAAGTACTAACCAGGCCCAACCCTGCTTAGCTTCTGAGATCTGACAGGATCGGATGCCACAGGACTACGGCTGCAGGCTAAAAAATGTAAAGCAGAGTAAATATGACATATCTCAAAAGACATACAACCCAAACAATACAAATTAAATGATGAATTAAATACTAAAAATTATTTACTGACAATATTTCAAGAAAAATTCCAAGTTTACCAAGCTGTAAATCTTTCTGTGAATATATAGTAACCCAAAATAATTACTTTCCCTTTAGAAAGTGGTTGCTTTAGTCTTGAGAAATAATTTTAGTATTTAGATTTTGAAAATATTGTTGTTGTTGTTGTTAGGTGCCGTCGAGTCAGTATCCGACTCATAGAGACCCTCATAGGGTTTTCAATGGCTGACTGTTTTGGGATTGCCTTGGGCGTGGATTGCCAGGTCCTTCTCCCTTTGAAAATATAGGTTTATTAAATTGGTGAGTGGCTTTATATTAAAGTTAGGCCTGTCTTTTAAAGAGATTCATCACATGCTCCTATCAGATCAGTGTGCTGACTTACTTAACCTCTGTAGGCAGAGTCAATATTAGTAAGAATGTTGGTTTTTAGAAGACATTTTAGAGACTGTGTAACTGCATGGCCTTTGCACAGTTGCCTTCATTTTGGGCCACACAGTTTAAATGACTTCAGCCACACAATCAATAGCAATAGTCTTGTATACTAGTTATTTTTAAGCATGGATTTGTTACCAAATGAAAAGGACAGTTGAAAATGCTATAAAAATGTTGTTGTTGTTAGGTGCCATCAAGTCATGTCTGACTCATAGCAACCCTTATAGGGTTTTCAATGGCTGAGTGTTTCGGGATTGCCTCCGGAGTGGATTGCCACATCCTCCCATTTTTGTGGTACTGGGAATTGAACTCAGGACCTCAGAGACTGCAGAGCAGCGCTCTACCAAATTCCAGCCCAATTATAAAAGTAAGGAGAGAGAAAAGGAGTTTGTATAAATATAAAAATATATAATTGTGCCAAATGTCTTATCTTTGCAATTAGGTTCATTTATATGTACATGTCTATAAGAATAAATCCCATACATTATTATGTAAACTATTGCTTCTGAGTTCCTCTTTCATCATACATCATACAATGTATGCCCTATCATACTCTAAATAATCTAATTAACTATCCCACATAACTTTTACCTCCTCACATTCTTCTCACTTCCCAACTTTTGGCTCATTCACAGATACCCTGGCCATAGTTGCCTTTGGTAAATTACTGAATAGTCTTTTCAAAAATAATTTAGCAGTAACCTGTCATCTACACTGTGGAGGAAGGAATACACTGATGGTAAAGGTGAATCAGATTCCGTCCCTCACAGAACTAGCCTTTACAGTAGAGCAATGGTGTTCCATGATCCACATGAGTCCTGAAACTGTTAGTTGTTTACAATTGCCTAACAAAATACCAGGAGAATGTGGCAATCCTCTCTTGACGCAATCCTGAAAACAATCAGCCATTGAAAACCCTATGAAGGTCACTGTGAATCAAACCCCGACTTGATGGCACCTAACAACAACAAACAATAAGTTACACCAAAATTAGTTGCCTAAAACAACAAATATTTATTATTTCCTAGTTTCTGTAGGTCAGAAATGTGGACATGGTTTAGCTGGATCTACTGTCTCAAGGTTTTACAGGCTACAGTCAAAATGTTAGCCAGGGCTGCAGTCTCATCTGAAGACTGGAGTAGGAAAGGTTCTACTTTCATTCTCACCCACGTGGTTCTTGGTAGGATTCAGCTCCTTTAGATAGAGAATCTCAGTTTATTACTGTCTGTGGAATGGAGGTCTCAGACAGTTCCTTATCATGTGGACCTTTTGATGGGAAAAAATCAGAACATAGCATCCAGTTGGAAGAACCATGAAATATCACCTCTTAATAGCTCATTTCTTAGAAAAGACAATTTTTGCAATGTCACGTGAGAACCACTGATTAGAATGTGAGCACAATGAAAAACATATTGTGTCAGAGGAGAAAGAGAAATCAGTGCACGCCTGTAATCCCAGCAGCTCAGGAGGCAGAGGCAGGAAGATCCAGGGCAGAGGCAGTGTGTGTAATTTAGTGAGACACTGTCTCAAAAAGTAAAGAACGGGCTGGGGGTACAGCTCAGTGGTATAGCACTCAGTGGTACAGCACCTGCAAAGCATGCAAGTGTAAGGCCCAGGGCTCAACCCACAATACTGAAAAAAAAAAAAAAAATAGAAGGGCCAATAATGTGGTCAAAATCTGGCCAAATAAAATGTAATCTAGGTTAAGACTGTACTGTGCAGACTCTATCTGATAGGAATGGAAATACGTTGAGGGAAAGGTCAAGCACTGGTGCAGCTAGTTGAATTAGCTCCATCCTAAATGAAAGTCTGCAATGGAGTTGTTAAGGGAGCCATGGTCCCATAAACAATGAGGTCTTGGAAGACTTTTAGTTAGAAGCCCAGAGATGAACTTAACTTCGTGTATTCAAGAGAGATTTTGGTTGGTTTCCCTACTGACACTGTTAGACCAGAAAATGTAATAAAGGGAGGAAATGAATCTTTATATAGTTTCCTCTTGCTATTTGGTACTATAAAAGGTGCCACATATGAAGAAAAGCTGAAAATCTTGAGTTTAGTGCTCCATTTAAATTGGCCTGGGACTGGTACAGGAACGTAGGCAACTTACTGCTTGTCAGTTTGTTGTTTGCAACATCTCCCAAAGGTGTTAAAAGTTGATCCTTCTTTGTGTGTGTGTGTGTGAGAGAGAGAGAGACAGAGACAGAGAGACAGAGAGATAGAGACAGAGACAATTTCAAATACCGTTGGTAGAACAGTAATCTAACTTCTGAATCACCATGTCAATACCATTTCTCTTCTCAGATACCCATAAAATACTAACGCTTTGGTATGTACTTCTCCAGATCTCTGTGTAGATACTTATGTGGTCGTATTTGTAAATAAAGAAACAAGGTCAGAAAACTATACCTCGTGGACCTAATCAATTGCCTATTATTTACTGCTTTTGAGCCAAAGATTTTTTTCCCCCAATACTGGCAGGTGGAATCTAGGCCCTTGCACATGCAAGTACTTTACCACTGGGTTGCATCTCCAGCTCCACCCCATTTTTTTTAGTTAAGCCTTCGTTTAATTTCCCAGACTGCCTCTGACCTCACACTCACTATCCTCCTGCCTCAGCTTCCCAAGTAGCTGAGATTATACACATGTGCCACCATGCTGGGCTTGAAGGATGCTATTTTACAGTTTTTTAATGGCTACATTTTAAATGGTTTTATTAAAACCATTATAGCAACTTCAGTTATCTTTTGGTCTGCAAAGCCTTACATATTTACCATATGGCCCTTTAAGAAACAATTTCCTGATCTTTGATATAGAATGAACTGTTTTCCAAAATGTCGGCTTTATTATTTTTTAAATTTCTTTTATATTCATCTATTGCTAAATGCTAAGATAGGGTCCCATTTTAGAAATCGCAAATATTGAAATGTCCATGTTTGGCAAGCAGATGCCTTTGAGTGACACAGACACATATTTCACATGAACATTTTCTCTTGATTTTATAGATAATATGATGATACTTTATATTTCTTCAAAGAATTTTAAATTTCAATGAAAAATATAGCTATCCTATGGGTCCTGGTCTTACATCAGAAAAGATAAACATTTTTCTTATAAGCAGTGCTGTAAAGACTGGCAAATATTATCTAGAAAAGTGGTGGTTGGGCACAGAAATAATGCAAGCAGCATCAATTATGCGAATTCAATGCTTACAAGTATGAGGCTAATTCAGTCTAACCATTAGACTCCAACATATCTATCTTTTCATAATGGTCCATCATACTGTAGACTATGCCTTCTTTAATAGAATCTGTGTGATTTTTACTTAAAATATATAGCTCTACTTCTGTATACTGACATATAATAAGAACACTCATTATGATTTGCTGAATATGCAAATATATATACTGGCTTTGTTTTGGGGATTGATAGGCAAGTGATGCATGATTAGTAGTACATAGATTATAAAGTAATGAATGAAATTTAATCCTCTAAGTGGGATTATTATAAAATAATGAAGTCACATTACATGAACTGTTAGAAAAAATTATTTTAGCCAATTTTCAAATACCATAGTTAACAAGTAGGGAGTACAGAGTGAATCAGCCAGAGGAATATGCAAAAGAATAGCATATTTTAAAAGATGAACTATGCTTTTGAAGCAATATGATTATAATGATTATAATATGATTATATGATTATATGATAGCACACTTTTAAAAACGTGTTCACAAAAGTTTTATCTACAAAATGTCATGGCACATAATTTAAGAACATATACTATCCATATTTAAATAATTTAATAGTATCATAAGAAAGAAAAATTAAACACATCTATGTTATTCTATTGCAGTCATTTTCAAATTTGAATGTGCTTAGAATCACTGGAAGATCTAGTAAGACACAGATACTGAGGACTCACTCCTAGAGTTCTTGATTTGGTTGGTCTGATAATTTATTGGTGCATTGTGGTGGTGAGACACAACTACATTCCACAAAGTTACCTTTGTTGTATATTTGTAGGGTGGACTACAAGAGGAGAGAGCAAGGGAAGAAATAACCATTTTGTATCATACACATATCTTTTCACAGTGACTCAATCAAGCAATAATCTAGGTGCTGCTGTGAAAGAATTTTGACAATGTAAAGTCCTGATTATTATTGTTGTTGTTAGGTGCCCTTGAGTTGGTGTCTGGCTCATAGAGACACTACGCACAACAAACACTATTGTTAGTCTTTTTCTGCTATTTATAAGGTTTTCAATGGCAGATTGTTTTTGGGGAGTGGGTTGCCAGGTCCTTGTCCCAAGCCCATTGCATCTAATGTTACCAGGCAGTCTACCTTCCAAGTACTAACCGCGTCCAACCCTACTTAGCTTCCGAGATCTGAGGGGATCAGATGTCACAGTGGTGCAGCACAGGCTAATGTCCTGATTAGTTCACATTAAATTAGGGAAATAAATCAGGGCCACTGCAGATAGTGCCCCTCTAGAGCAATGCTTAATGGAGCCATGGGGATAAGGCCACCCTCAAGTCCCAGACCTATACAGCCACCAATGTGCAGCACCATGTTGGAAGACCCTCAGGCACCTGAGAGCTGCTGTGGAGGCAATGCCTAGCGGAGCCATGGGACAGGCCTCCAGGGCCCTGGGGGACCAACCACTGTTCCCGAGTGTTTAGAAGATGATGCATAGAGTCAAAGATTCTTCTCAAGCCTCAAGACTTCTGCTTGTTCTCTTGGGTTCTGGGCTTACTTGTGTCCAGTGACCTCTTTCTCCTCCCTATTTCTCCTTTTTTAGAATGGGAATCTATCCTATGACTGCCTCACCATTGTATTTTGGAAGCACATAATTTGTTTGTTTTTATGTGCTGAGAACAACTTGCCTGAGATTGAATGAAATAATGGTTTCACCAATATCTGATGTTTAGATGAGACTTTGGACTTTAAAGGTGATGCTGGAATGAGTTCAGACTTTGGGACCATTAGGATGGAATGTATTTTGTAGTCAGGTGTGGTGGTTCACACCTGTAATCCCAGCGATTTGGGAGGCAGAGGCAGGAGGATTGCAAGTTAGAGGCCAGAGGCAGCCTATGTAAAATAGTGAGACCCTTTCTCAAAATAAAAACTAAAAAAGGGGCTAAGGGTGAGGCTCAGTGGTAGAGCACTTGCAAAATTTTTCATGAGACCCTGAGTTCAAGTACTCAGTACAGTAGTAAACACAACAACAAAAAAGAATGGAATGTATCTTCTATATTGGAAGGACTTGGATTAGGAGAGAGAATAGGAACAAAATACTATGGTGTGAATATGGTTCCTCTCCTAAATACATGTTGAGATCCCCACTGTCATCAGACTTAGAGGTGAGGCCTATGAGAAAGGGGTTATGTCATGGATTATGTCCCTTATACAAGAGGTTCAGATAGTTGGCCTATTTTTGTTGTTCTTCTTCTATGAGAGGATGAAGCAAGAATGTCCTCCCCAGACTTACACCCTATTGTCATCTGGACCTTGAACTCCCCAGCCTCTATAACTGTGAGAGATAAATTTATGTTCTTTAACATTGGATATGGAAACATAAAAGAATGAATCATCTTGGGTAGGCCTGACCTAATCTGTTGGAGGCATTATGAGACCAGTCAGAACTTCCAGAGAGAAATAGAAAGAAACAGAGACAGAGAGGAAGAAGGAGGAGGAGGAGAAGGAAGGGCAGAAAGGAAAGAAGGAGAAAGGAAAGAAGGAAGGAAGGAAGGAAGGAAGGAAGGAAGGACAGACAGACTTAGAGCCAGGGAGGGAGACTTTCGCTGTGAACAATAGCTTCAGCCCATTCCCATGGGTTTCTAGCAGCTTTTATTGCTCTTCCTTTCCTCTCTTCTTGCTAAGTGCCTCCCTACAAAGTTTGGACTTTCTTAGTTAGCCCCCTAATTGTTTAAGCCAGCTTCTTAAAATAAATTCTTCTCTCTGTCTCTGTCTTTCTCTACATGTGCGCGAGTGTGCACGCGCGCACACACACACATATTTATCCTTGCTACCTCCTTGCTTCTGTGGTTGAACCCTGACTTGTAAGGTAGTTTAGGATAGAGCCTGAGAATTTACCGCTCTAAATATTTTCTGCCTACAGCTGTACCACCCTGGCATCCAATCCCATCAGATCTCAGAAGCTAAGCAAGGTTGGGCCTGATTAGTACTTGGGTGGGAGACCATCTGGGAACACCAGGTGCTCTAGGCTTGGGAGAAGGACCTGGCAGCGCACACCCAAAAAACAAGCAGCAATTGAAAACCCTATGAATAGCAGAGAAGCACTGACATATTGCCAGGCACAGCATAGTGTCAGGTCGTGTTTCATTCTGTTGCATATATGGTCGCTATGAGTCAGACCCAAATCCATGCCACCTAACACCACCACCATAAATATTTTCCAGGTGATGCTAACACTATTGGTGATCTGGAATCACACTTTGAGAATCACTATATTAAATGATAGAACACCCAGGAACTCAGGAGGCAGAGGCAGGAGGATCAGGAGTTCAAGGCCATAGGCAACCTGAACAAAGTAGTAAGACCCTGTGTCAAAATAAAAAATAAAATGGGGCTGGAGGCACAGCTCAGTGATGGAATGCCCTGGGTTCAATCCCCTGGTATAGCAAAGAAATGAAAAATAAGTAAATAAAATAAAATAAAGCCTAGGCATGGTGGCACACACCTGTAATCCCAGTGACTTGAGAGGCTGAGGCAGTTTCGAGGCCAGAGGCAGCCTGTGCAGTTTGGCAAGACTTTTTCTGGAAATAAAAAGAAGTTTAAACAAAAGCTCAGGGGGTGCAGCTTAGTTGTAGAGCACTTGTTTAGCATATGCAAGGCCCTGGGTTCAACTTGCCCATACCAAAAAGAAAAAAAAAAAAAAGAAAAGAAGAAAGAACACAGGGGTCAAAGTTTGTGAATGGCTAATCTAGGAAAACTATTAAATACAACCTAAGATAAAGGTAGCTGGGATTTAGCTCAGTTGGAAGAGCGCTGCTGTACAGTCTCTGAGGTCCTGTCCCAGCACTACAAAATGGGAGAAGGACATGGCAATCCACTCCCAAGGCAATCCCACAGCGGCCATTGAAAACGCCATGAGGGTCGGTCGCTAAGAGTCAGACATGACTCCAGGGCACCTAATGACAACAACAAGATAAAGGTATGTCACAATTTCAGATTTTAAGTTATAAATAATCTGCCTTATACAGAAATATAGTTCTATTAGAGATGTTCAAGTTGAGCTTGAATAATAATAGCAACAACTACATCCCACGGTCCCAGGTAATCCCACCAATGCACATATATACACTAACTCAATGTTTGTATTATGGGAGACAGAATACACAAAATTTGATCAAGATCACAGTAGAGGTGGTCAAACTTAGTTTAGACTTAGACATTCCTGCCGAAAGCCATGTTTTCCAGAGTAATGGACAATACTGTGTGTGTGCATGTGTATTTACATATATACATATAAAATACATCATATATATTATATGTGTGTGTTTATGTGTTTTTAAAATACAATTAGAGAAATTATTTTATTAGGAATGATTTGGATTAAATTATCTGGAAAATATTTTTCAACTTTACTTTCTATGATATGCAGCCCACTCTCTATAATTAATTGTCATCTATTATGTGACGTTTACTCTCCATCTGGTTGGGTACCAGGTGTGATGTTGACTAGATTCAGTACATCAAATCCCTACTAGTGAGTACTGGTGACAAGCAGATTAGGTTACTCTCTATTTATTTACTCTGTTAATTGTTTGACAAATCGTTATTGACTACTATTCACAGGGGTCCCCAACCTCTGGGTCACGGGCAGGTACATGTGTGAGCCAGGGGCAAGAGAGTGAAGTTTAGTCTGTATTTACACAAATAATGTTAACCACTTGAAAACTCCTAAAGCCACACCCCCTCACCATTTGTGGAAAAATTGTCTTTCATCGTACCGGTCCCTGGTGCCAAAGAGATTGGGGATCACTGATAATACATGAAACAGATGATTTCTTCTCCCACTCTCAAAATTAGCTCTTTTGATTATTTGTTTTTATAAACAGTCCTAGTTTTGTAAACATGAATACTTAGCCCCCTGGTGACTTAGATAAGTGTTAACATTTCAATTTTTGTAATAACACAGACTGTAATTTTTCCTACCATAGGACAACTCAGGTGGAGAATTGTTGTAATCAAATAATTTAGACCTGAATTATTCATATATATGTATATATACACTCATATATGTATATAATACACACATATGTATATATATTAGAGTTTGTCTTTTTGCAAGAACATGAATATGTGCATACAGTTCTGCTTAAAGCAGTCTCTACTACGTGGTATGTATTTACAGACTTAAGAATGGAGAGGAGAAAGGATTTTTAGGACCTAAAATTAAGTATTGAATTATATTATCTCTGTAATGGTTGTTGTTCTTGTTAGATGCCGTCGAGTCACTATCTGACTCATAGCGACCCTCATAGGGTTTTCAATGGCTGTTTTGGGATTGCCTTGGGAGTGGATTGCCAGGTCCTTCTCCCATTGTTGCAGTGCTGAGAATTGAACTCGGGACCTCAGAGACTGCAGTGCAGCACTCTACCAACTGAGCTAAATCCCAGCCCGCTCTCTATAATTAATTGTCATCTATTATGTGACGTTTGGGGCTGGGGTTTAGCTCATTGGGTAGAGCGCTGCGCTGCAGTCTCTGAGGCCCCAAGTTCAATTCCCAGCACTGCAAAAATGGGAGAAGGGCCTGGCAACCCACTCCCAAGGCAATCCCGAAGCACTCAGCCATCGAAAACCCTATGAGGGTCGCTATGAGTCAGATACTGACTTGACTGCACCTAACAACAACAACAACAATGTGACGTTTACTCTCCATCTGGTTGGGTAGCAGGTGTGATGTTGACTAGATTCAGTACAATAAATCCCAACTAGTGAGTACTGGTGACAAGCAGATTAGGTTACTCTCTATTTACTCTGTTAATTGTTTGACAAATTGTTATTGACTACTATTCACAAAATGACAGATGGCCAATAAGGTGTTAAACAAAATTTACTGTTGTAATCTTTTGATTGATCTTACCTTTAAAATTGTTTTAAATAGTAAACTTTCTTTTAGAGGGATGAGTGATTTATGTGATAAAATCAAGGTATGAATAATTTTAGTACAAAAATGAAGGCTCACTTAGAGTAATGAAGACCAAATTAACCTTAAATGCTCAAACAATTAAGGCTTGTTTTCAGAATCTTTTGAGCTTCTCTGATAATGAGTGTATTAGAAGAGTGCTCTAGTAATCAATATTATAACAGTAGGAGAGAAAAACTGGGAAAGAATCCAGAGTGATTGGAAGAGTCCATAATACAAATGCATTTTTGATACAGTAATGCAAGTCAGGCAAGGGTGAGTTTATGTTATTTTTTCCAGTCTTTTATGCAAATTGCAAAAGGACCCAAGCAGGAGAAATTAAACAATGGAGGACGTTCCAGCATTTTCATCCTTCAAACTTCAAAAAAATGAGTTTAGATCCCCCAAATTTGCTGATCTAGAGCTTAAGAAATTTAGAAAACATAAAATGGAATGATCTGAATACTAGGAAACTAATCCTGAGAAATAATAACCATATTGTATAAGAAATCCACAATAAAACCTAGAGTGCATTCCACTTCTACTCATTTCAGCTGTGCCTGTCATATTATCAGTGTTTTCCTATGTTAACTGGAGTAATTCAACCTGATATAACAAACAAACTTCAAAATATCAGTGCCTTAGCACCATCAAAGCTAATTTTTTACTCAGTTAACTCCTGGTGCAGGTGTTCTTAGTCAGCATGCAGCTTTCTTCCGTCTTGAGATCCACCCATTCTCTAGCATTCTAGAGTCTTCTATGCTCAGTTTAAAGGAAAAAAAAAACAGTGAATAAGGCATTCATTTTCCTTTGGCAAGAAATAGTTGGGGCTAGGTCTATAGTTCAGTGGTAGCATGCTTGCCTAGCATGCACAATGCCCTGGGTTTGATATTTTGCACCACCAAGAAAAGGTGTGTGAGGGGGGAGTCCTATGATCTTACTCAAAAGCATAGGAGACAAGAAACTGAAGCTGTGAAATTTCTGTCTGGGTAGCCACTTCCCAGCTTTTATACTGTTCTGTGAGTGAGCAGCATGAACTTTGGTGGATAGTTTACCATCTCTGACAGAATTGACTTTTAGTGGCTGTTGTTGTTAGGTGCTGTCAAGTGGCGTCTTACTCATAGCAACCCTATGTACAACAGAAGGAAACACTCCTTGACACTGTGCCATGCTTGGCACTATCATCAGTGCTTCTCTGCTATTCATAGGGTTTTCAATGGCAGATTGTTTTGGGAGTTGATCGCCAGGTCCTTCTTCCTAGCATGCAGTACCTGGTATTCCCAGGTAGTCTCCCATCCAAGGACTAACCAGGCCAAGCCTGCTTAGCTTCTGAGATCAGGTGGGATCACATGCCAGGGTGCTATGGCTATAGATAATTGACTCATACAAATATTATATTTTTGGAATATATGGATGATGATTTTTACATGGAATACCCTTTGTAAGACAAAATGGCCAAAAAGGTCACAGAGGTGAGGAGTCTTTTGTAAGCCTCCTGGCATTTTCTCTGTTGTGTAAATGGCACCAGGTAGAAGCAAGAGGCCAGCTGTCTTTTAGCTTCCTCATAGTTTAAATCCATTCATTTGTTCTATTACCTATGTCAGACAAATTCTTTCTGAAGTCTAACAGCCTAACTACAAAGCTCATAATGATATTGTACAACTAGAGTATCTTGTATTTCAGGACCAGAAAGTACTTACCCATTCCTTGACATTTTTCTAGTCTAACTGAATCCATTACTCTTCTAATGTTGACTTATATTCAACTTCTAGAATATTCACAATGGCATGTTCTTAATTTCTGACTGATGAATTATTAGCAATGGCTTCTTTTGAATTACCCTTAAGATTTTTAATCCCCTTCTAATTCCTTTGTATACCACAATTCTCTCCGTGAAATACTTTGACCAGCATATCAACAAATACCTTTATGCAGCATACAAATAGCTTCCAAAAGAGATCTTCTATTGAATTAAGCCCATATTTGAAAAATTTGTTATGTGAAAATATATCAAGTGCTTATTAGTCCTGGTGATAATGCTGAATCACTGGATGAAGATTGGAAGGAGGTAGATTTTATGCAGTAAGAGCCTGTTTAAAGAGTCATTGGGACCTGATAGGAAGTGCATTATATTTGGAATCCAAATTCCTTGGTTTGAGGCTTAGTAACACTTCTTTGCTATGTGATATTAAACAGATCACTTACCTTCTCTGAATTTCAATATCCTAATGTACAAACGCCTGCAGCCATAGCCCTGTGGCATCTGATCCCGTCAGATCTCGGGAGCTAAGCAGGGTCGGCCTGGTTAGTCCTTGGATGGGAGACTGCCTGGGAACACCAGGTGCTGCAGGCTTGGGGGAAGGACCTGGCAACCCACTCCCAAAAATCCATCTGCCATTGAAAACCCTATGAACAGCAGAGAAGCACTGACAATAGTGTTTCACTTGCTGCATGTAGGATCACTATGAGTTGGACACCGACTCAACAGCATGTAACAACAACAACAATGTACAAACACGTGCAGCCATACCAGTATGGTGTCCAATCCTGTCAGATGTTAGAAGCTAAGCAGTGTCGGGCCTGGTTAGTCTTTGGATATTCCACAGGTGTTCTCAATTTAAGTAGGTATAGCCTTCTAAGTGTTGAACTAACATTGGTATGGTGCAACTTGACTATCTATCTAAAAGTAAAAGATTAAAGAATAATTTTATAACAATTCACAGTGACTCCATAAATTGAAATAAAGGAAAACATATCATTACTACTGCAGCATCTGTAAATATTAATGAAGAGTCCTAATGACTGGTACGTTCTGGTGTCTCAAGAAATATTTTCCAATTACGCTTTCATCAGATATTTACTCTCTGGTTGGTTTCTACTATGTGCAATAATTCAAGGGAAGATGGCTTTCCTGCTCAAATTAAACCATCTAATATAATGGCAGCAGAATGCTGAATAACCATAGATTTAATCAATCACTGGTGACTTGTCTCTCACTTTGTCTTTATGAATATAGATCTTAGCATGGGTCAATAAACTTTGTTAAAAAATGCACATTGGAGATACATAGTTATATGATTTTCTTTGGTATGTATTATTTTCACTAAGACTAACCGGTATATTTAATTGTAAATATTTTCTTTTCTCTGCAATCTCACCATTATAATTCTCTGGTTCTCAAATCCACAATTTAAAAAAATTAATTGTACCATATTATTCTAAAGATAGAAAGGAAATATTATATAATTACAAAAGAACAAAAAAGTCAGCATAAAGATGCACAGGGAAATTACAATGTATTAATCTGTTTTGCCAACAAACCATAGTTACTAATACTGAAAAATAATGTAGTTAGAAAATCTTGTCACTTGCATGTTGGATAAAATATTTCATCTTTTGTAGGCTTTACAGCATTCTGTCTGCTATTCCATTGAGAATTTTATCTGGGTTTTGCAAAACAGGAAAGACTCTGTTAATAGACTGCTTGATGTATCAAGACAGACAGAATTTTTAACTGGTCTATTATATTCCTTACACATGTGATTAATAGGTATATAAAAGATATTTTTGTCTACAAATTTTATAACTGAGTGTTTCTCTAAGCTGTTTCTTATAGTCACATATTTGATAATAATTTTTTGAAATCCAAGCATTTTTTCCTACCAATTGATGGCTCCATACATAGGATAGCCTGTAAATGTTAGTTATTATTATCTATCAAACAGGACAGCTGAACCAGATGTATGTAACATGTCATACTAGGCTAAGTTTCCTCTCCTTATCTTCTATCTTTTCAGTATTTCAAGGTACATATCTACTTTTAGTTAAAAATTTTAATATTTTCACTGAGAAATTTTAATTTTTATAAAAAACTTACCATTTTCTTACTTTTGGAAGTGCAACCATTGGATGTCACAAAACAAACCAGTTTATCAGTTTCCCTTTTAACATTTATTCCTTCCTGTACATCTGCACTAAAGTGGAATTATTTCGCTGAGTGCTGTCCAGGTGAGCCATCTGATGCCTGTAGTGGCTGACGTGGTAAGATCCTTCCAGGCAATTGATGAACAGTTAGAGACTTAATACATGACATCAAAACCAAAAATTTAATCTATCCTTGAATGGAGTAAAGGTTTGTTTTGCCTGTTTCCATGAACAATATTTGAAAATTATTTTTGGAATTATGTTTGGCAGATACAAATAAAACATCACAGTAGAAAGAAATAGACACACGTTTTTATGATGTATTACTTAGTATGCTTTTATATTATATCATATCAGCAGGTAGGTAAATAGGTAGTTGGGGCTTTATGGGCTTAAATTTGGGGAATAAGATTGAATTTGAAGATGAAGGAGGACAGGAGGAGAGGGCGAAGTGTAAGGAGTTAGAAAAGGCAATGTTAATTTAAGTGGATAGGAACAAAGGCAACCTAAGAATTGGTAGAGCAGCGGGGCACAGCGGCCCATGCCTGTAATCCCAGCAAATTGGGAGGCAAAAGCAGGAGGATTGCAAGTTTGAGACCAGAGGCAGTCTGCGTAATTTAGCAAGACCATGTCTCAATGAAGTTAAAAAAAAAAAAAAAAGAAAAGAAAAAAAGAAAAAAGAAATGGGCTGGGGCTGTAGTTTAGTGGTACAGCACTTGCAAAGCATGAGGCCCTCGGTTCTACCCCAGGTACAGAAAAAGAAAAAAAATTGGGAGAGCATGTGGGAAACACTGTGTTGAAAAATGAAGCAGGTCCGAATATCAGAGGTATAAAATAATAGGTGTCTGGATTTTTTTTTTTTAACATGTAGCCAAAGCTTGGAAGTGTTGCAAGTTTTCAACCTTCAGCCTACTGGGACATTCTCATTTTCTGAACTCTGACAGCTACAATAGTATTACATATTTAATTACTTTGTCAATTTTACCTGAACATCCCTGCCTTCTTTTCTTTTCCTTTTTTCTAGTGCTTGATATCTCACTCAGGGCCTTGTACATGCCAGGCAAGGGATCTTGCTCTGAGCTGAACCACGACTCCCTGTTACATGTAAAGAATTCCTTCAGTGATCTTGAACTGCATGGTAAGTCTTACAGCTTTACTTTTCACATGCATAAACTGTAGTTGAGCTGGGGTTTAACTCAGTTGGTAGAGCACCTGCTCTGCACTCTCTGAGGACCCAGGTTCGGTCCCCAGTACCACAAAAATGGGAGAAGGATATGGCAACTCACTCCAGAAAACAAGCCCAAAACAATCAGCCATTGAAAATCCTGTTAGGGCTGCTATGAGTCAGACACGACTCAACTGCACCCAACAACAACAACAAACTGTTGTTGAGAGCAGGATTTAAGTAGTATCTTGTACACCCTACATTATATACATACCTCACCTATAGTCTCTATATAGTACTAATTGTCCCTTATACCACATTCTGCATGTAGACATTTGTTTTGATGTATTATTCCTCAGTAACCACTTCTATTACAAATTGGATTGTGTCTCTTCAAATGAGAGAGGTGTTGGAGTCATACTATACTGTATCTCAGAATGTAAGCTTATTTGGAGATATAATCTAACCCTTAACTACTATCACAGGGTTGGAAAGACCACAGAAATTAAGGTTTGCTATTTTTTAAAATTTCTGATTGTCACATGAATGTGTAGTTCTGTGTAATCTCAGTATGTCCAACTTGGGGCAGCACCATAGGGGTAATGCTGTAGCACCTAGCTAAGCCCATATCCATGCCTGGTGGGGTCACATATGACTCCATGATACCACTTGCCATTGCACGTCATTTTCCATATTTTATGACTGGTCTCATGAAAATTGTTGACATAATTTTTTTTTGGATATAATTTTTTTTGGTATGTTAGTTTTAGTTTGATTTTATTGTAGTTTGAAAAACTGATCAGAATTTTTTAAGTGCCTTAAAAATTTCTGAGTTTTTTTGATGGTTATCATTATATGAAGAAATGTTAGTAACTTTTGAAAGGTGGTTTAGTGCATATAGTGACATAATTAAACCTTAGAAACAAATGTCTTAAATAATGAAAGATTTTTTTGTCTTGAGGTCTCTGTGGGAAGTAACCCTGTCAACACCTTGCTTTGAAATTCTAGCCTCCAGAACTGGGAGAAAATACATTTCTCTTCTTTAAGTCTTTAGAGTACTTGGTTATGTCAGCCCAATGCATGCATCCTCTAAATGAATGCATCCACTAAAATGACTTCACAATCCTATTGAAATCTTTTGTTGTTGTTAGGTGCCACTGAGTTGGGTCCGACTCACAGAGACCCTGTGTACAACAGAATGAAACACTCCCGAAACACTGTGCCTTGCTTGGCACTACTTCAGTGCTACTCTTCTATTCACAGGGTTTTCAATGGCTGGCTTGTTCAGGAGTGGCTTTGCCAGGTCCTTCTTCCATTTGTGCAGTGCTGGGCATTGAACCCAGGGCCTTAGAGAGTACAGAACTCAAATCTTTTAGTTGCAAAAATAAAACTAAGTCACTTAGGGTTTAAAGTTTGTTGGATGGCCATCAATGCCTGAGTTCAACCTCTGCTTCTATTTGCATTGCAATACCTGGACCTTGACAAATGGAAAAAGTATCACCATTTCAGGTATATCTCATGCTCATAAAGGAAGTTTTATAAAAACCTGCAAAAGTTATTGGTAGTCAATTGCCAGTTTTCAATCATTTCTGCATTACCCATCTAACAATTATTCAAAACTATTTTAATCTCTGGCTGATTTTCCCCTTCCTTCTTTCCTTCCTCCTTTCCTTCCTTCCTTCTTCTCCTACTCCTCTTTGTCCTCCTCCTCTTCCTCTTTCTCCTTTCCTTCCTCCTCCTCCTTGGCATCACTAGGGGCTGAACCTGGTCAACAGCTGTGGCACCCTGGCATCTGATCTCCTCAGATTTTGGAAGCTAAGCAGAGTCAAGCCTGGTTAGTTTTTGGATGGAAGACCACCTGGGAATACTGGGTGCTGTAGGCTTGGGAAAAGGACCTGGCAGCCCACTCCCAAAAATAATCAGCCATCAAAACCCCTATGAATAGCAGAGAAGCACTGACAATAGTGTTGGGCATGGCACAGTGTCAGGAAGTATTTTGTCTGTTGTACATAGGGTCACTATGAGTCAGACTCAAGTGGATGGCACCTAACAACAACAGGCCTGAATCCAGGGTGTCATGCATACTTTGCAAGCACTCTACCACTGGGCTGCACCCCTAGCCCCTTTTTAAATCTTTTATATTGAGACAGGGTCTCACTAAGTTACACAGGCTGCCTCTGGCCTCACAGCTGTGATCCTCCTGCCTCTGCTTCCTAAGATGTGAGCCTGTAATCCCTCAGGCTCATTTCTTATTTGCCTCCAAACACACATCTAATCTCACTCTCAGTTCCAGGAATTGATTCATGATTAGGGGATGCAGGTTGCTCCTAACATTAGCCCAAGCAGACACTGAACTCCTATTCTAAATACATTAATGCATCCCCAAAGACAACTATGGATCATCTTTGCATTATCAGATGTTTTGGATTATATAATACCATGGCTCATTTCCTTGATAACCAAGAGTATAATAATCTGCATGCTTACACTATTTATAACTTTAGGTTATAAATTCTTACTCATCAGTCAAGTCATTTTCATTTCAGTTTTCTGAACTTTTCACAGCAATATTAAAATGCCTG
>VMDO01031774.1:0-19711 GCA_007922755.1 Pedetes capensis
TTCAAAATTAGTCATTAAAATTTTCAAAGGTTAAACAAGTAATTCATAGAAAATTCTGAATATGATAGATGCATCAAAAATATAGTTAAGAAAAGGAAAACCAAAAAAAGGACTAAGAAATATGCTGGTATTTTGTTAGTGCTCAGCATTTACACAATTACTTAATAATTCAAGCTATTCTTTAAAGAAGTATCAAAATAATTTCCCTGTGGACTTAAAACACTATTGTATAATAGTATTTTAAAGTGATTATAATAATACTGTTAATTAAAGAGCCAAAAGTAGTATTAGTATTGCCAAAAATAGAATCCTCTGGATATTGAACTTGGTAAGATTTTCCATATAGTCCTAAAGAATATTGAGAACATTTTTGTATTCTATAAGACAAAAACTGTTTTCCTTATTGATAATTATCACATTTATATTTGGTATAAAAACATTAGATATAGTGGCTTTATTTGTTTTTCTTTACTGTCCAAAAGTTTGTCCTCATTCTTTCTGACAAATATTTCCTTTCTAGAATAAAGGTACAGGTGAACCACAATTACTTTATTTTTGAAATGACATAAATATATGACATGTTAATTTTATTTTTTATTTTAACTCATTTTAATTCATGTATATAAGGCCTGTTGAAAACTTTACAAATGTAATAGCAACATAAAGAGATTCCATATCTATATTGCCTAGATTCCCATCTTTAAAGTCTACCACCACTTATTATGTAAGTGGATCTAGGGCAACTTATTCCATATCTCTACGTTTGTTTTCTCAAACTATAAAGAGAGATAACCATAGTACCTTTATGTCAGTATTTTTTAGGGGATTTAATGAGTTATCAAGTGCCTACCACAGTGCCTTAAACATAATAAGCACTATCTAATTACTTGTTATCATCATTATGATTTAAACTAGATGATTCTAATATGCTGTCATTTCTGAGTTATAAAACCATTATAGTTTTTAGGTGCTATTTATGTAAGTTTTAGAAACATATATGGAAATATGAATTATGCAGGCTGAATAATCAGTCCCTACTCTAAAATATTTATGATGAAGAAGATTCATAGATAAGCAGGTGCTATGCACAGCACAATTTGAATAGACTACAATAAAAGTTCACATAAAATATTAAGAAAGTATCGAAATGTTGGGAGGTGATTCCTGGGACTGATAAAATTTAAATTAGACTCTGAAAGTAGCATTTTGAAATCAGCATTAGGAACAGAATATAGTGTATTTGGCTGGAGTAGACAAGGTGGGGTGGATGCAAGAGAAGGGAAAGAGAATCCACAGTAAAAGGTAGAAATGTGGCTGAAACCAGCTAATGAAGAAAATTGACTGCTATGCTGTTGAAACTCAATCTTCTAGGCAATGCAGGAGTCACTGGAGGATTCTGAATTAGGCATAACATAATTAGCCTTGTAGTTTAATGTGATTACTTTAGCAGCAGTGTGTTGGATAAATGGAAGGAAGAAGATATTAGAGGCATGAAGCCAGTAAGAAGCAGTTAGAATTTAACAAGGCACATCTATCTGCCTTAAAAGCCTATGCTCTTTCCGTTACATCACATCATTGAGAACCTGGTTACTGCTTTGGAGTGAAGGTCTTGTCTCTTAAATTGGTCTTCAGCATGCCTATACTGCTAGTCATATCATCTGTAGTGAGGTGTTTCTTTCCCTTTGGTTCTTTTTTCTTTGCATGACTGAATTTTACTCAAGAAATGCTTAAGAACTGATGAACAGTCATAGGAAACAGTAGTGAAGAACCCCTGACTAGTCCTACAAGGAAATGTACCCTTTTGTTTACTTATGGCAAGAATTGAAAACCCTAGGCAAGAGATCAGATTTTCTGTTCTGTCTTTATATCCTCTTACAATTGGTACACATATGCCAATTACTCTGACTTTCTACAAAACAAAATTATTCCCTGGAAAAGACCAATACTAGCTCAAGATACAAAATTTTCTTTTCTCCATTCCGTAAAGACATCAGAAACAGATGTTTATTCATTAAGCTATATTTTAAGAGAATCCATAGAATAGTCCACATTGAGTAATAAACTTTCACTGTAGGAAGCTTGAGTAACAATTTTTCTGTTTCTAAATTTCAGCTTGTTTTTCTGAATTCTTATCACTATAATTTTAAACAAAGTTTACCTAATTTGGATATCTGTAGGTATGATAGTTCTGTTAGACAATTCTGTTTATAAAAATATGTATGTTTTTCTTACTCATTCAGCTTTATTGCATCAAAGCTGAAAAATATTGTATTTTACAATTTAATTTTTTGTTGAGTATGTGAAAAATGTTAAAATAGAATTTTCATATGAATGACAAATGGTATTTTACATTAATAACAATTGAATAAATTTTATCCATAAAAGAGGCCATGCATAAGACTGTTAATGTTTGTGTAGCTGTAATATTATTCCTAGTTCAAATGCTTTAGAGAAAAAGCCTTTCAAGTAAATTTTGCCTATAGTCCCAAAGATTATATTTCTGACACATAAACTGCTTGAATAATGGCAGTCATCATAATTTAGTGTAAAAACATAAACATTAAGACTGATAATGTGTGTGAGGTTAAAGACTATCATTTATAAGCCGTTAGGATTATTTTTAATGTGTTGTATTCAAAATATATTTTCTTTCTTTTAATATTTATAGGATGTATCCCCCACATGTCTGTCAGCTTGTCGTGCTGTGGAGATTTGCATGTTGCTATGATGCTGACAGCTATGTCACTGGTATTTCAGATAGCAACAGAACCAACCATGGACGACAGGTTTCAGCTGATCTTCCAGACCAAGGCAGTCTAGGGAGAAAAATATAAAATATTTTTCATTATAATAATAGAAGTAGGAGGATAATATTATATTAAGTTACAGTAGCATCTTAGTCACTTAAATATTTTCTATGAAAATAGATTATATTAACTGGACTATTATATTTATTTTTAAATAAAAGGAAATTTTCGAGATAGTTAAATTATTCCTTCTTTGTTGATTTATTTTTGCTCCCTTAAACCTCTGAGTGACTTAATATTTTATAACAACAATCAGTTAAATCCTTAATCCTAGTATAATTATGAAACTCAATAGGGAGTCCAGAAAGAATTACTTTGTAATTTAACTTATATTTTATCTTATTTTTCTCCTTTGACATACACAAGAATAGTAAATGGCCTGTTAATGTACAGTGGAACTATTAAATTATGTTGTAGGAGTAGTCTTATAAAGTGATGTGTATTTAACCTTTTGTTTTTTGAGACATTTTTAGTACAGAGAATTTGGAAATAACATTATACCCTGTTGTTTAACTGCCTTCAAAAATGTTCTGTGCAGAACAAATTGCTTAATGTTAAGGGTTTTGGGGATGCTAAATTCTGAAGAAGAACCAAAAGACATCCTGACTGCCAAAACAAATGAAGAAAATCATTTTCTTTATTGACTTGGCAGAATGTTTCTACATGATAATTAAAAAACAGCAGCAACAACAACAACAACAAAAAAAAAAACACTTTCTATTTCCAACGAGGTCTTTGACACATTTTCTCACCTGAGTTAACTTGGGGCTGCAGTCCTAAGCCTATTAAGCTCTTAAAACAACAACAACAGCAGCAACAAAATTGAAACCAAATTTAAACAACATTTTAGTAAAAATATCCCATGCATTGGATTTTGCTATAGTTAAGTGTTCATAATCTAATCTTTTTCCTCTATCTGGTCTTCTTACCCAGAGCTATCTGGTCATGATCATTTTTCTGTGTTTAATGGTCCTCTGGGGGCTGGGATTTGGCACAGTTGGTAGAGCACCACTCTGTAGCCTTTGAAGTCCCGGGTTCAATTCCCAGCACCGCAAAAATGGGAGAAAGACATGGCAATCCACTCTTGAGGCAATCTGGAAACAATCATCCATTGAAAACTCTATAAGTGTTGCTAGGAGTTGGACACGACTCAACATCACCTAACAACAACAACAACAATGGTCCTCCCAACCTTTGAAAGCTTGTATTATTACCAACATCTTACCATATTTTCTTCTTGATTAAACTGGAAAGTTTTATTCATTCATTTGACACTTGTTACAGCACTTTTGTGTCAATGTATCTTATCTCTTAAACTTTAATGTGAGCTTCTTTAGTAGACTAATTTTACAAAGCCAGTCAGGAGTTGTTGAATAAGTAGATTATGTTTAAAGCATTGGTGGGACAAGCATAGATAGACTTAAAATAAGTCACTAGAGTGCCCTGTCTAATTTATACTATAATAAAAGAGTTAAAATTAAGTACACAAATCATTGTAGTCATAGAGAAAATAAGAACGCTGTGGGAGATCAAAGGAGGGAGAAATACTGCCTGTGAAAAAGGTACCAGAAAGGGTTTGGTTGTGAAAAACTTTGCACAATATGCCTTAAAGAATAGTTTTGTTGTTCTTAGAGCAATTGCCATTAGGTTTGTGGCTAGGTTGAATGCTTTCTGACAATCCTGGAAAAGCCATTTACTGTCATCATCAACACATAATATGTTCTTTTGTTTGTGCCACTACTGTGAAGGGTCTGAAATTTCACCTCATATTCAAGACAAGTTAGCTTGTCCCAGTTTCAAAGACGCTGTCAGAAAACATTAGACTTCTGGTTTAGAAACAAAAGACTGTATTACTCCAGCCCAGTAGGCAGCAAGAGCTCCATATTTCCATGAGTTTCCTTGCCTTTCCAAGTCCCACAGGGGGTGGTGCATAGCAGCCTCAGTAGACAGAGCACACACAGTGGTTATGTGTTATATCTGAGGAACCTCAAGTTTAGAAAACTCTCAGGTTCATAAGACAGCTGTTAGCAAATGTGCCCAACATTCAACAGTTACCAGAGGGAGACATTATATTTATTATCCTGGTCAGGAAACAAGTCTTCCGTTTACCCTGGGTAGAGATTCCATCTCCATATTTCCAGGCTAATTGAAAACATAGTCTGGAACAAAAGCTGTGAAAAGATGTTTAGAAATGCTATTGAGAATTACTCCAAAATAATGCATTCACATAGTCTGGGAAACAATTATTATGAAGCAATAATTTAAGTGAATACAGGATATTGTTTTCTGGTGATACAACTTAAAGAAGTCATCATTTTTAATAATTAAGACCAAATGAATAAAAGGGGATGATAATGTTTTATAAAGGAGAAGATACCTGCGTCTATGTTAAAAATGTAATGCATTATTCTGAATTATGGATGGGATGTTCTCTAATTTATTCATATTGATAAGCGAGTTAGTTACAAAAATCTTTCTAATGATAGGTGATCCTAAAATGAATTTGTATATATATATATATATATATATATATAACATATATATATACGTATATATACATATATACGTATATATGTATATATACGTATATATATAACATATATATACGTATATATACATATATATGTATATATGTATATATACGTATATATATATGTATATACATATATATGTGTATATATATGTATAATATATATATATACACACACCCACACATATATGTATACATATACATACACACACATATTTGTACATGTTGTTGTTGTTAGGTGCCATTGAGTCAAGTCTAACTCACAGCAACCCTATGTACAATAGAACAAAACATTTCCTGACACTGTGCCATGGCCGGCACTGTCGGTGCTTCTCTGGTATGCATAGGGCTTTCAGTGTTTGATTGTTCCAGGAATGGGCTGCCATGTCCTCCTCCCATTTTTGTGCTAGGGAACAAACCTAGGCCCTCAGAGCATGCAGAGCAAGCATTCTAACAACTGAATTAAACCCAGCCCATGTATGTACATAAAGACCATAAACATGTACTTATTCTACCATGTCTATTTGAATAACTTATGGACCCACAGTAAAATCACAATTTCCAAACTTACTTGAATCTCAAAAAAGAATGGGTCTTAGAAATCTTCTGAGAAAATCTACCCCCCAGTATAATAATTCTCTTCCCAAAATAATAGCTTATGTAAAGTTTATAATCACTATAGCTTTACTTCTGGGATCCATAGTGTATATTGAGTTTAGTGATTCTCTTAAGGCTCAAGCAAGCCTGAAACCTAATCTGACATTGAAATATTTATGTGATGACTTTCTTGAATCATACATGATCCACTGACAGATTCATTGCTAAAATCAGAAGCCCCTACTTTAAGATTTTATGTGTGTGTTTTAGTTTTTGTTTGTTTGGTTTTTTTTTTTTAGAAGATTTCCCTTTTTATCCCTGCTTTTTCTTTGTATTTTTTTTCCTTGGGTTGCCATATTAAAAAAAAAAAAAAAAAGAAAACCTCATTTGCTTTTATTTAAAATTTATATGTTGTACTATTGTTACCAGAATTTTAGGGCAAAGCCTGGGCCCTGGAGTCCCAACAGACTAGGTTCAGCCACCAGTCCCCAATATACCAATTAAAGAAATGAGTAATGGTCAGAAACAGAAAGGAACAGAAAGGAATTTAATGTGCACATTGGGAAGAGGAACAAATAAAAGAAACCAGCAATCCCAAGTCCTTCTTCAGACTGCTGACATGAAATTTAGGTTTAAATAGAGGCAGAATTGGGGCAGGCAGCAAGAGGCATGCGTAATTAAGCAGCCTTAGTCAAGATGTTGTCTGGTTGATCATTATGCCAGTCCTGGTTCTACAAGATGGTCCCAAGAAATTATTATCCCTGTCATCTCTTTAGGGGAGAAATCTGGTTTCCATAAGGTGATTACTCCTGCTCCAAGGTGAAGCCTCACCATTATAGATAAATGCTCTGATGGGGTGGGGAAGGTTCTGTCCTAGGCTCACTGACACTAGGGGATAGCTCCAGTTCCTTGTCATAGAGATGTTTATCAATCAGTCCTGTTACTCCTGGAATACAAGGTGTCTACTGAAGAGAATGAGTCAAGATGAAAGGTTAAGGGGCAAAAATTGAGCCAGAGAGGGACAAAGTAGAGTTAGTTAGGCCAGTGAGCAGTGCCTTCTTTCACTTTTAGTTACCTTGTGGGCCCAAATGAAGAATGGATCCTTTTTAGCAAAAGTTGTTTCTATGCACCTCTTATTCTATGGAAGCTAAAGAATATCTGATGGCGAACATTGTTAGCAAGAAACTCCTTGGGGCTCAATGCACCAATACTAATTCAAACCATAGAGTGCTTATTCCTATGATAATAAATCTAATCATATAATGGTTGTCATTATAAAATGTTACTGTCACAACCTTTATAAATTCTCGGTATTACTGCTATATCAGGACCTGGATTGGCTACATACTATGTGAGTTAAGTGACGAACCTCTTCCACTTTTGGAATATAGTTGTCTTAGCTGGTATTTTTATTGCTGTTGTTTTTTCTTTGCATTTATTCACATTTCAAGGATTGTTGCATTTCCTCAGTGGGATCATTCAAAAACTAGTACAAACTGAGATTGGTATTTTATATGGGATATATAAAAAACAAACTGAAATCTTGAATATATTTGGGATTCAAATGTAAACATCAGATCCCAAAAACTAAAATGCTTCCAGGGATCAGTTGAGTAAATAAAAGCTGTGAATCAGTCAGGGAGTACCTGTTCCATTGACAGAAGACTGCAATTGTTAACTCCAGAGGAATGATCCCGTACAAGAATGCATATACCCAGTGGTGCTTGCCCTTAGATTTTCTTTAGAGAAACCAGAAAACTGGATTTCTATATAGGATTTCTCAGTTTTGAATTTAGGCCAATCTTTTAAAATAATTAATCAGTTCACTAAGTTAAAAACACCTCCAGTCAGAAACATCTAATGTTATTTTGATAACCAGCATGCTTTCTTCAGGCTAGCAGAGCAGAGAATGAGATTGTGATGAGTAGAGGGAGAGGAGACACAAGAAACCCAAAACGCAAATTGCCATAGACAGTGAGTCAAAGTGTTTGGCTTACATGCATAGAAAAACATAAGAAAAGATAAGATATAAAATTTTATCAGTTACAAATATGTGCAAAAAAGCAATCATATACACTATAAGAATAATACAAGCAAGCAAAAAAGTACCCAGTAACAAGATATAAAGGAAAGAAAAGGAATATAAAAAGGAAAAGAATGAAGAAAATTTCTTTCAAAGGTAAATTTAATATCATAGTCAGAAATTTATGGAATAGGTCTTTTTTGAGATCTACCTGTCATCTCAGCAAAGTACTGAGGTCCTACTGAAAAAGTAAAAGCTTTTGATGTGGTCTAAGAAAGAAGTCAACATGCTTGCAATATAATGAAAACTTCCTGAAATCCACTTGGAAAGTGGTAGAGTTAAGCAATGTTTTAGATAACAGGGACGTTGTGTAGTGTATTATTGGGTGATGCATTATTACTCAGCATTTAAAGAGTTACTCATCATTTAATCCTTTTCTGTACCACATATTATTAAGAGTCCAACACACATCCATTTGTGTGCTTGGTGGAAAAAATGCAAAAGCATTTTGCAAAATGTTGGAGAAAGGCTGGAGGCAGAGTTTATTGCAGGTTAAATTTAGAAAACGATAGGTTAAAGTGTGACTGGCTTCTAAGGGAATAAGACTTGAAGCAATCTTCCAAAAAGATAAAAGAAAAAAGGTTTAGTAAAGTACAAGCTCACAGATATGTTTAATTATGCAAATAATTATGTGGGGAAGATAAGGTCTTATTTTATATTCTCAGAAAATAGAACCAAATGGAAATAGGTTGAATTGTAGGAGAAAATGAAATGGTTCCTTAGTGTGGTTTATTTTTGTATGCAGTTGCCATAATAGTGCATTATCTTCTATTTCAGATACACTGGCCTAGTACAGCGGTAAAAATAGAAGAATGCATAATGAAAGGAAAAGATGCAGTAAGTATTATTCATTGTAAATTAAACAAATAGTCAATTATATTCCTGGTTAACCATAAAAAACTAAATCACTAAAGTTTTATTTGCTGTTCAAAAGCATATATGCAATTTCTTTCATGATGAAAAATATAAATGTATTTATATAACAAATGTAGAATTGTATAAAATTAATTTCAATGTAGAGTTAAAAAGAGCAAAGGTGCCATCCAGATCTGGAGTTTAAGTGAGGTTTCTTTTATATTTTAATCAATTTGGATTTATAAATTCCTTATACTAATGCTTATTTCCTATGGATTTGGGAGAAAAATAATGGTAAGTATTTTTTTAATTCAAAGAAGCTAGGCACATTCTTTATGAGATTTCACTTTACTCTGATTAGGAAGTTAGAAACAAATGAAGAAACAAAATCAGAAACAACACAAAGTTTTAGGAAAACCAAAGCAATAAACATGCCTTACTAATCCCAAAATGTTTTTCGGGTTTCCTAGTACATGAAGGTATGCCCCATTCCTGCATAGCTTCCATGAAGTGTGTGAATGTGAAAATGCTGTGCACAGTAATGTCCTTGACCACTGAAGCATGAGTGAGAGGACTTCACATGCTAGGGGTGGGTGGCTGATCTGATGGAATACATATCTTAGAGGAAGGCTCATATATATCTCCCTTTGAAAGTGAAAGTGAACTTAACCTTTTTTCATACTACGACAAAAAAAGAAAAGCCCCACCACATAAATGACTAATACACATTATACCAACTACTAGTTCTCTGTAGAGATTGGGTCACAGCCAAGGAATGAGTCAACACATTCTTGATGCCTTAGTCCACAGCGTGAAGCTGACTAATTGAACACACTTTTAGACGATATCATTCTAAACTCAACTGAGCCAAAATGTGGTCTAATTGGCTCATTCTAAGATGTGACAGTGTGTCAACAGAGGAAAAGCAGGTGCATATAAGCCATTTGACGACAGAATATTTTCACCAGACCTGAATAATCAGATCCTACCCACTATATGGTTCACCCACTAAATAAAATTTTACAAGGGTTGGAATTTGAATTAGTGTGTTTGTGTGCCCTAGACAATCATCCCAATAATATATTCCTCAGTCTTTTTGTTTTATTTTTCTTTTAGTTTTTCAGTGTTAAGGGGTTGAACCCAGGGCCTTGAGCACACATGGCAAGTGCTCAACCACTGAGCTGTACTTCCAATCCCATTTTTATTTTCTATTTTGAGGGAGGGTCTTGCTAAATCATGCAGACTACCTCTGGCCTCAAACTCATGATGCTCCTACCTCAGCCTCCCAAGTTGCAGGATTACAGATATGTACCTTGGTGCCTGGCGCAGCTGCGTTCTCATTCCTGCCCATTGCATAATATCATGAGACACTTATGGCGACGTGTTCTGCTAGTGGTGCCATCCTTAAGGTGTTGAAATCACAATTTATCCTTACAAAACATTATAGTTGCCCATTATTTCATGTATTGATTTCAAAATAATATTTAGGATTAAAAGAGTTCAGCCTTTCTTTCATAATTTATTTTTAATGAAATAACAATGTCTAATTTGCTAAGATGGTGGGTATTAGAACTAACTTAGCCAATTTGTTTTTTAAGCAATTTTATACCTTTTTTTCGCTTAGCATATTGATTATAAAATTCACCTAAGTGACTAGTGTATTACCAGGTCATCAAGTAGGTCCTGTGTATAGGTACTGTGTTTGATTAACTGGGAAATGTAACAGTGTGTAAAATAAATATATTATCCTCAAGAAGGGGGCTGGGATTTAGCGTAGTTGGTAGAGTACTGGTCTGCATGATCTGAGGCCCTGGGCTCAACCCCTAACACCATAAAAAATGGGAAAAGGACCTGGCAGCCCACTCTTAAAACAATCTCAAAGCAATCAGCCATTGAAAACCCTACCAATAGTAGAGAAGCACTAACATAGTGCCAGCCATGGCACATTGTTGGGGAGAGTTTCATTATGTTGTACACAGGGTGGCTATGAGTTGAACCAGACTTGACTGCACCTAACACAACAACAAATCCTTAAGAAGCCTATTATCCTCAAGCACAAGTGTTGCCAAATTCTGTTTAGAGCTCCTTGGCTAAATGCAGCCAATAGCCTATTTTTGTAAGTTCAGTTTTATTGGCGCACAGCTGTACATATTCATTGTTGTATTGCATTTGGCTGCTCTCATATCACAGCTTCAAAGGTGAGTAGTTAAAACAGAGACAAGATGGCCAAACAAACTGAATACATTTATAGTCTGATCCTTTATAGAAAAACATCTGTCAATCCTTGGACTCTAATCTTATAGAAGTAGTAACCCTACAATAAAATATTATTTCTATTGACTAGTTTTCTACCTATTTACTTAAAAATTCTCATGGAAAGTACTTTAAGTGAATTTAGACATTTTAATATATGTCTTATATTTCCAAATGTCAGTGTTGGAATGCCCTATGATGTCTGCATATGTTTTCTTAAGAATAACAAATTTTTTTCTTAATTATTGATTTTCTGCTTTTATGCCGATTTATTGTTTATAGTATACTTAACAAATAATGGCATTGGTAATAACTTAGTTACACAGAGGAACATATTGCCATGTGAATCATTATGCTTGAATATATTTCTGAGCAGTGCTTTTATAAAAAAATTCCTCAACAATGATTTAGAATAAATTAAAAAAGTATTTACCCTCATTATAAAAGGTAATTCATAGTTTGCTTCCCACTAAAATGTGTGTGTCAGTCACCCTAGTTTCTTCTTCTCTAGATCCTTGTCTGTTCTTCCACCCCTCTTACCTCCTATACCCAAGATAGACCTACAGTAAAACCTGGGGTTTCTAGGGTTGGGAAAATAACAATCAAAAAAGGGCTAAACATTTGTTATAGTAACCAACTTCTTTCTTTCTGATCCTGCTTTAGAGTGAATGTGCAAATTATGTTCGGGTTTTGCATCACTATAATAGGACTCACCTTTTGACCTGTGGCACTGGAGCTTTCGACCCACTCTGTGCCTTCATTAGAGTTGGATACCATTTGGAGGTAAGATAGTTTCATTTATTTTCCTTTCAATAAAAATGATGCTTGTAACAATTTTGTTTAAAAAGAAAGTTTGTGACATTTCCTCCCCAGAAGTATATAAACCTTTGGGAGTCAGTTTTCTTGACACAGATTAATGATCTTTTGGGCCTTTAAAAGCTTTGTCAACCATAAATCTGTGACCTGATTTTCTATTACTTCATTCACAAAATAAACTTCCTTAATTTTTCCACTTAAAAAGTATGTCTTAATTTCAAAGTATGGTCTGTATTGTGTTCACATATATATTTTGTTTACTTAACCACCAAAATGGAATATACTATATATGTATATGGGCTGGGATTTAGCTCAGTTGGTAGAGCGCTGCGCTGCAGTCTCTGAGGTCCCGAGTTCAATTCCCAGCACTGCAAAAATGGGAGAAGGACCTGGCAATCCACTCCCAAGGCAATCCCGAAACTGTCAGCCATTGAAAACCCTATGAGGGTCACTATGAGTCAGATACCGACTCTACGGCACCTAACAACAACAAAAACATATATGTATATAGAGATATATAGATATAGAAGCACACAAACATATATATATAATTTATATAAATAAAATGCTGCATGTAATATTGTACAAAGTACATGAAAAGGGTATTTGATTCTGTAATTACTTTTTCTGAGCCAGCTGATGCAGGAAGCTCAGGAAAGGGAAGGATTTCAAACTGACTTGAGGTAAATATCCGTGGGAGAAAGTTATACATCTCTTTTCCTAGGACCTTTCCCCATTCGGTGATATGGTATGATATAGTAATGAAGCAAATCCTAACTGAATTCAGCCACACATATAATATTTACTAACAAGCAGGCTCAGAGATCTTCCCACAAGCTGGATGAACTCTCAACTCTCATTTATTTTACATACACTTTGAAGCACTTTACATCACATTTTCACCTTGAAGTATATGAAACAATATTTGATGTCAGGAATTATTACCTTTCATTTGAGTTAGAGGATATAATTCCACATTAAGTTGGGGCACTGATAAAATAGATGACAATGTTCTATAGCTAAGCAGACAGACTCGATACTTATCCCCCATTTATGAAAGTGCAGCAGTAACTGTAAAATATGTCTAGCCACCATATATAAAGAACACCATTACCAGGCATAGTGTCACACACATGTAATCTCAGCACTCAGAAGGCTGAGCCAGGAGGATCAATGCAAGTTCAAAGCTAGCGTGATCTACACAGTGAGTTCCAGGCCAGCCTGGAACAAGATCCTGTCTCAAAAAACCACACAAACACAAAAAGAGTACTATTCATTTTACCACTGAAAATTATCTCCAATATTTCTTATACTAGTAAGCACTCAGATGCAGATATAATTAGTAATATTGAAGTGCTTAATAGCTGCCTCTGATTGAGGTACTCAGCTATTAACTTTCCTTATCTTTATAGGGAGAATTTTTAATCAGCATGTTTTAAATATTAACTTACCACCTCTAGCTGTAGATTACACTTAAGTAGCATACACAAAAACATCACAGTGTCCTGATCAAATCTTTTAAAGAAATAATGCATATGATAAAATAAGATAATTTTAGACAGGGATGTAGGCATGTCAGGCTAGTGTAAGACCAGAATATATCCATATATAGTATGAAAATATACAAAGTATATGTGTATATACACATGTAGACATATGTACAACACCAGAATACATACATTGTGTTGTGCATATGTGCTAGCAACACCTTTCAGTTTCCATTTATTTGAAGTGTCTTTATTTCATTTTTATTTTTAAGCATATTCTCTCTGGATATAGGATTCTGGCATAATAGTGTGTTTTTTTTTTTTTTTTCTTTTAGCATTCCAGAAATGCCTTATTATCTTCTAATTTCTTTCTAATGTAAATTAATGCTTTATTCATTATGATATTACCTTGTTGAAAAGATTTATGGATTATAAATATTGAATGACATGTTGGGTAAGGTGGCCCACATCTGTAATTCCAGTGATTTGGGAAGCTGAGTCAGGAAGACTGCAAGTTCCAGGGCAGAGGCAGTGTGTGCAACTTAGCAAGACCCTGTTGCAAAACAGAAAAAAAAAAAAAAAGGATCTGGGGATGCAGCTCACTAGTAGAACACTGGGCTAGCATACATGAGGTCCTTGCTTCAATCTCCAGTATTACAAAAAACATAAATAAATAAAAAGGATTAAAATATTATCTCATATAATATGTAAATATCAAATTTGACATTTTTATTTTGTTGTGGTATTGGGAGACTACCTAGGGCTCTGCACATATTTTACAAGTCTACTACCACTGAGCTGCACCCCTAGGTCTGCTTTAAATTTTTTTTACCTTGAGATAGGGTTTCACTAAGTTATGCATGGTTCCTCTGGCATCAAACTTGCAATTCTCCTGCCTCACCCTCCTGAGTCGCTGAGATTACAGGAGTATGCCACCATGCCTAGTAAATATGGCATATTTTGAGAAAAAATCTATATATTTCATAAGAGGAACTTAAGGCCATATGAAATTAAGAGCAATTGTTGTTATTAAGTGGATTGCCACGTCCTTCTCCCATTTTTGCCGTCCTGGGGATTGAAACTGGGTCCTCACAGAGTGCAGAGCAGCACTCTACCAACTGAGCTAAACCCCAGACCCAATAAGAGCAATGAGATTTATTTCCAAAATGCTATTTGGAGGCTTGCTGAAACTTCATATAAGCAAATGAAAAGAGACAAATCATTATAGGCAGGAAAGATGCTTTGATTAAAAAGTTCAGAGTCAGTCTTGTGTGGGATGGGTTTGCAGGTATTTGTCTAGTTGTTTGGAGATCAACGGGAAGGAAAACTGGGTCAAATTGGTAGGGGATTTTAGTACTAGACAGTGATATTTGGAAGTTATCTCTAAAGACAGCATGGAGAACATAAAGAAGTTTTGGGCAAAGTACTTGATTGGCATGACATTAGTAATCCTTAGGATTTATTCAAGCAGAGAAAGATGAAAGGCAGAGAGAAATGTGAGGAGGCTATTGTAAGAGTTCTTGGGAGATCTTGAGGATATTTAACAGAATTGTTGCATTAGCAAAGAGAAGGAAGTGTGGAACTTAAGTGAGAAACAGCTCAGCAGGATTGTATATAACTTAGTGTTTTATCAGATGTTGCAGATGAAAGGGAATTAAAAGCAATTCTAATGCTCTTTCTTATTGAAATGCAGCCTTTGACAGCAAGAGGGAGCTGTGGAAGTAGAGTAGGTTTTTGTGAGAACATAATGAATGCTCAGTACTTGTCAGTTTTAACGTTTCATTCTCATATGTGCGGTTATTGGAGAGATCAAATCAGAAGTCAGAAAGTGTTACCAATGTAGACTGAACTATTGAATCCTGGGGGGAGGAGTAGTTTAGAGAAAACTCTCCTCTCTCACCTCTGTCTTATTCTTTCTCTCACTTTCCTTCTCTCTGTCTCACTTTCTTAAAATAATTTAGAAAATGTCATGATTTAGATACTGGTAGGGCTGGGGTTTAGCGCAGTTGGGAGAGTGCTGCTCTGCACTCTGTGAGGACCCAGGTTCGATCTCCAGCACCATAGAAACAGGCGAAGAATGTGGCAATCCACTCCTGATGCAATCATGAAACAATCTGCCACTGAAACCCATATGATGGTCACAGTGAGTCACACCAGACTCAATGGCACCAAACAACAAGAAGAATATCTCAGAAGCACCAATATAAACAGAGAATGAGCAGTCAGAGATTTGGTGTAAACAGGTTAGTACAAACTCCAAGTCACACTTAGGAAAATGAGGTTTTAAATTGATAGGCAACATCAATGTTACAGAGAGCACTATTTTGGTAAGAGGATGGATAATTGAGAGATTAAGTTGTGGTTAAGTAGTTACAAAATAATGGCAGTAATGCTGTCTATTTAATCAGTTTAATGGCAATGATATTTAACAAAACAGTTAAGGAAAAGAATATGAAAAAGATGTTGTTGTTGTTGTTGTTGTTAGGTGCTGTTGAGTGGGTATCCAACTCACAGCAACACTGTGAACAATAGGTAAAACACTATTGTTAGTGCTTCTCTGCTATTCATAGAGTTTTCAATGGCAGATTGTTTTGGGGGAGTGCATTGCTGGGAAAGGTGTAGGAATGTTGAAAGAAGACTTTGATTAGCATAGTAGACACAGAAAACTTAAATTGTTTATCAAATAAGAAGACACGACTGCTTATCTTGTTATAGATAAGTAAGGCTGGGTGGAGTATAAGTTGGGGGGGATGATAAGACATTCAATAGAGATATCTCCTATTTTTCAGGAGAGAAACCTGAACCTGAGCTAAGAGTACAGATTTGATAATTACCACCCTGTGTGTGTGCGCACGCACATAAAAATTAAAATTGTCAGGCATAATGTCTTTGTCTAGAAGGAGAATTTGAGAAAAAAGAGAAAATAGCTAAACCGAGAGCCCAAGAGCCTCAATATTTGGAGATTGGTTGTATTTCTTACTCTGCCAATCTCCAAATATTGAGGCTCCTGGAGCACCTAGGAGAGTTAAGAGAAAAACAGAAAAGTAAGGTAGCACAGAAGGAGGGTGTGATTGCCAATGCTTGAAACCTCACTATGTCTGGTGTCCATTGGACCAAGAAAGTCATTAGAGGCATTTAGGAGCAAAGTTTCACCAGAATGTGCATACAAACCATGATCTTCCAGGAAAAAAAAACAAAGCCAACTTTCTCTCAAATCACTTTTTGTCTTTCTTCATTTCATTATCTTCAAGTATTCACTAATGTATGTATAACTTAAATACAGGAAGTGCACAGAATGTAAGTGCATTGCTATCTCATTTTTATAAATGGAATGCCCCTGGTAACTACCATGCAGATCAAATCTTTTTTAAAAGATATTTATTTTAATTTCATCTTTTTTTCCTTATCAGGCATAAAATGTTCTTTCATTCATTATTTTTGCTGTTATATCCTTTCTAGCTTAGTCTTTGTTTTCAAAATACTTTTTTCTTCCTATTTTGAAGTCTTTTCATAAGTTCTGTAGAGTTGTCTTTGAGTTTTCCTGGTCCTGATCTATCTTGTTCTTTCAGTGCCAGTTCTCATATATTTCCTAGCATGTCTTTTTGATAAGCTTTCATTGTCTCTGATAATGTTGTGGTTGTTGTTGTTGTTGTTGTTGTTGTTGTTGTCAGGTGCCTTGGAGTCCAGTCCAATTCATAGTGGCCCTCATAGGGTTTGCAGGTTTGACA
Source organism: Pedetes capensis (assembly GCA_007922755.1). Classification (NCBI taxonomy): domain Eukaryota; kingdom Metazoa; phylum Chordata; class Mammalia; order Rodentia; family Pedetidae; genus Pedetes; species Pedetes capensis. The sequence goes on from VMDO01031774.1 coordinate 17,157, forward strand.
AATCCTGTTTGTTTCCCTCTGTTTCCTCTTGTGAGGTGCCCTGTATGATTGATAGCTATCAGAAGTTCACCCACACATGCTCATATTTGGGGGCTCCTGGAGATTCTCTAAGAGCCAATTTTGCTCAAGGTGTTGTTGATGACATTTGATTTTGCATTCAATTGATTTTGCAATTCAATTTCCTAGGTAGAATTTATGGAGAATAAAGACGTATGTCTTTGCTGTTAATCTCACAAAAGTATTAAAATAATTTTAAATAGTAAAATCCAATAAAAATACAAAGTATTACATAAAATACAAATGTATGGTTCCCTCTCATTTTACTCATGTCTCAAGTCAAATGGAAATTATGTCATAAATAAAGAGGTTCACACCATAAAAAGAGCTCCAGCCAGACCACCCTGGCGTCCAATCTTGTCGGATCTCGGAAGCTAAGCAGGGTCAGGCATGGTTAGTCCTTGAATGGGAAACTGCTTGGGAAAACTAAGTACTGTAAGCTTGGGAGAAGGACATGGTAGCCCAGTCCCCCAAAACAATCAGCCATCGAAAACCCTATGAATAGCAGAGAAGCACTAACAATAGTGCCGGGTATAGCACAGTGTTAGATAGTGTTTCGGTTTTTGTACATAGTGTGGCTATCAGTCAGACCCAATTCAATGGCACCAAACAACAACAAAGAGCAAAGGTTCATGTATAAAACAAATCTGTAATGCAGTGGCATAGGCTTTTGGATGCCTGTAAAATTTAAATGGCTTTCATTACTTAACAGTGAACTTCTCTTAGAAAGCAATGACTTTACCACGATATTAACCTATTGCTATTTGTGTTAACTTTCTATGATGCGTAACAAGTTACCAAAAATGTAGCCTCGTGGAAGAACACACATGTATTCTCTCATCATTTTTGTAGGGCAGAAGTCCAAGCCTTGCCTAATTGGCTCCACTGGTCAAGGTCTCCCAAGACTGCCCTGAAGGTGTTGCTTGGGCTATGATCTTTTTGGAGCACATGGTCATATTGCAAGTTCATGTTGATGTTGGCAGGATTTGTTTCCTCCAGTTGTGGTACAGACCTCCCCATTTTCTTGACAGCTGTCAGCCAGGGGCTGCTCTTGGCTTCTGGAGGCCACAGGCAGCGTCTCTGTGTGCAAGCCTTGTCACAGCATGGTAGCATGGTTCTCCACCACCACCAGGAGAATCTTTCCATCCGGTTGACTAGGAGGAAGTCCTGTAACATGACTTAGTCATGAGAATGACTGTCCTATCACTTCTGCCACAGAGCACTCTATAAGCTAGGGAGAAATTTCCCACCTATACCCAAATGAAGGAGATGGATCAGGGAATCTACACCTGCAGGTGGGAATCTAGGCTGCCTATCCTACACCTGTTATTTACATCTTTTACATATGAGAGGAAGGTTGTAGTCATGCAAGCATTTTTAGAGGATGTTTCTGGAGCAACAAGGCAAAACCAGGATAAAGAGTAAGAAATGAAGTCATTCTTTCCTGAACTTTGTCCATAGATTTCCTCTTAAAAAGAAAACTGCACTCTTCCTTATAAGTACCATAAAGATTAAGGGGTAAATATATGGACCATCTCCAAATTTGTATGCCCAAACGTGGGAAAATCTGATTGGCCTTGAGGGCATATGTTTTTGAACATAGACTGCTGTCATATTTTATAAGTATAGAGTATATTTTCTCAGTGTAATTTTAGTTAAAGCATATGTATATCTTTTTTAAGTATGCAGACTAAATTAGTGATGCGAATATATTTTACATCAAAGAAAATTAAAAACTAATTTTAGGATTTTCAGCATATGATTTTGATATAAATTTCTTCTCATGTAGAAAGTAGCAGCTCAGCTATTTAAGTTGAGATATTGTTGACTTCTAAATCCTAAGGCTTATTAATAGGAGAGCATGAATTTCTTTGAAAATGTTAGAAATTTTACCCAAATAATATTCTTACAGTACACATTTGAACTTTATAGACTGGAAATGATTTATCTTCCTAGTTTTTCATAGTGTCTACAAATATTTTGAAATGTACCAATAAGAGATTACTACTTAGAGATGTAGCCTGCAGCCGTAGCCCTGTGGTATCCAATCCCTTCGGGTTTCAGAAGCTAAGCAGGGTTGGGCCTGGTTAGTACTTGGATGGGAGACTGCCTGGGAACACCAGGTGCTGTAGGCTTGGGAGAAGGACCCGGCAACTCACTCGCAAAAATCAATCAACCATTGAAAACCCTATGAACAGCAGAGAAGCACTGACAATAGTGTTTTGTGTGTTGTATGTCACTATGAGTTGAATACCAACTCCATGGCACCTAACAACAACAATTTAGAGGTAACAGGATTCCTACTTTTAGAGTTGCATGTTTTAAATATTATCCCTTGGCTTCCTTAAAGCTGGAAATTTTATTTTCAATGAATATTAAAAGTATATGTACTTAAAATAGATAGAAACATGTATTTTAAAAATACATAGGTTTTTAAAATTAGATATGTTTTTCTCAAAGGTATTTAATTAATGTTCATTTCTTAACAGATTATTGGT
>VMDO01031775.1:5194-19825 GCA_007922755.1 Pedetes capensis
ATTAATGGATGTTTATAGTTGTTCCTTCTCATTTTGAGTCATGCCATATCCACAAATGAAGGTTCCAGGAGCTTTAATCCATTCCTATCATTAAGGTCTCTATGTGGAGGAGGCAACTCTTTCCCAGTCATTTCTTGAATGCCTTCCAACAGGAGCAAGGTTCATTTTCCAGCACTGTATTTAAGAATGCTTCTCTACTATTCATAGGGCTTGCAAAGGCTAATTGTTTTGAGAGTGGGTTGCAATGTCCTTCTCCCAAGTCTGTCTTAGTCTGGAAGCTTAGCTGAAACCTGTCCACCATGAGTGACCCTGGTGCTATCTGTCTACTGGTGGCATAGCTTTCAGCATCACAGCAACATGCAAGCCCCCACAATACAGCAAACTGACAGATAAGTGAGGCCAGAGGATAGGTGTCTAAATCATAACAGCATTCTCTAGCTAGAATTATTCTGTAGAAGACAGGGCAAATTGTCCAAAATCCTTTATCTAAATCTTTATGGAACGAAAAGACAAATCTGATATTTACTAAAATTGTGCTATCAGGAAATGCCTGACTTTACAGATTGACCCCTTACAGGCATTCCCTATTAACCACTAATGAGGAGAAGAAAAAAACCTTGACACCTTAAGCTTCACCATTATGCCCCAAATATCCCACAATGCCCAAAGAGTTTTTGTTGTCACCACCTGCGGTGACTCCCTGCCAGTTGTAACTCCCTGCCAATGCCCTGCTAGGGCCCCTCTGGGAGGAGGCAACAGGAGGAAATAGAACAGTAGCAGTACATGTTCCCTTTTATACAGAAAATTGAGGAAAGGTACAGAAAGATTGGGAAACAGTAATTTAAGGATATAGTTACCACCTTACGATGTACTTGGAAAGATCTCTCAGTGCTGCCTTCTCATTGCTATGTGGCAGAAGAGAAGCGCTCCATCCAGGGAGAGCCTCCCCTATGGGAACAGAGGCAATCCCTACCCAGGCCCCGCATGAGAACTATCAGATTAAGATGGGAGCATTGGTGCCTTCACGATGATCTGATACCTCCAGGAAAATAAGAAAGGATGTGCTAATACACAGGTCGGTTTTGAGAGAGTAAACAAGGACAAACTCAAGGACCAAATGAACATCCAGCCCTTTTGAAGTATTGACTTGTAGAAGCCCTTAGAAAGTATACTAACATAGATCTTGACTCCTGGGAGAGTCAAATAGTTCTTGGGAATTATTGTATCATTCAGTCAGCTCCTGACATCATATAAGATCTTAGCTACAAAAATTGGCTCTACTTCCTCAAACACCTCCTAACCAGCTCAAGGAGGCAACTTTTCATGTTTTTAATAATTGAGACCAGGCAGATAAGGAAAAGCACAGAGCCCAAGATGAGATGAAAAGACCAGAGGCTAGATATGAAGCAAGCCAAATTCTTGGTCACTGTCTATAAGACTGGTGCCTCCAAGCCACCCAGATAGGACTCCTATGAAGATGCCTGGAAAAGGAGTCTGCTTCACTTGCAGATAACCACGGCACTGGGGAAAGGAAGGTGCTTAAGAGGGACAGACACCAAAAACACCCTGCCCCATATGCCAGCAAAGGCCAGGGAGCAGAGGACTGGAATGGGATTGCACCAGCTCTGAAGTGAGATGGGATGGAACCCAGAAGGGCAACTGATGGCCATGTCTGACAGGAGCTGCCAGGGGCCCTCTGTGCCCCCTCCAAGACCACACACATTAGAAGGAAGGAACATTGGGTGACTTGGACATGTCCAGTAAATCTACCCAATTCCTTTTCATACAGGAGCAACCTTTTTGCTTTTGCTCTCCTACTGGAGACCTTTGTCTTCCCAAACCTGCACAGTGATAGGGATCAAAGACAAACCCTAACACATGTGCTTTACATTGCCCCTCTTTTGTTGTGGAAAAATCAGACAGTCACCTACCAGTTCTTGGCAATGCCAGAATTCCCTGCCCTTCTGCTAGCAGAGACTTCCTGCAGACCCTACAGGTTACCGTTTCCTTATCCACCCCAATGGGAGATCCAGCAAGGTTGTTTTGCTCTGCTTAAATCTTGTTTTTCAGAACAAATCCCTGAAGAAGCTCAGTAACTGGTCTCTTGGAGTTGTAAGCCAACAGAAGACCTCAAGCTATTATTCAAAAGATAGCCCTCTGCTTCCACCACAGATAAGTGACGGTCATTGACTGCTGGCTTTGCCATCACCTGGGGGATATCATGTTATGGTTAGTTCAAAGTTTTACATATAATTCCATGTGACTTCCACCCATACATGGGAAAACAATTCTCTACTTCTCTTGACACAGGGCAGGGTTCTCATTCATAATTTATCAAGAGAATGCTGGGTATGTCACCACCAGTTTACTCATGGGGGTGACCCTGCACTCTTCTTAAAGGGAATATGGACAAATGAAACTGAAATATTTAAAAATATGCCTTTCTAAGCTAATGCTTCCCATCCAAATCCTATGCTCAGAATTAGACTACCATGCCCCACCACCCCAAATGAGGAACTCAAACTTGGACATTGAAATGGTGGCTCAATATTGCAGGAAGGAATTTTAGCACCCATAGAGACCTCTGAGGTGCTTCAAGCTCAGAGGTCCATGGGTTTGGGGGTAACAGGACATTCTTCTCCTGCAGCTATTCCATTTTAAATTGTTGTAGCTCCTCTGGCTGTCAAAATGTTAATTTCACCAAACACCAAGAGTACCCTAGCCTATATAATGCTACAGGATACCTAAACTGTATATGTTCTTGTATAGACCATTGCCATGCCTCCTTTTGTGTCCATGACCATTGGATAAAGTAGATAACCTTAAACTGATCGAGCTGCTCAACAGTCATAAGGGGCATCCTTCCCAAGGTCACCCTCTCCACTAGGTGAATGGACAAATGTCTCATCCTTTACTTCTAAAAATGGAACTGGCTTACTCTTGGAGCCAGGCCTTTTGTGTCCACCCAAGGAATTTTTCTTGATGACTCATAGCCACCCATTACTTACAGAGAGATATGCAATCCAGTGTATGGATTAGACTCAAATGACTGAGACCTGGGGATGGGCTATGTCATACCTCCTGATAGAATCCAAGTTTTCAAGTGGTCCTAAGGGAATACAGTACAGCTTACACTTTCTCAATGAGAAAAAGAGGGCCAAGAGCAATATTGCAGGAATGTTAACATTCATGGGAAACTTAATAGTCCTAATGCCTACAGCTGTACCACTGTGGCATCTGATCCATCAGATCTCAGAAGGAAAGCAGGATTGGGCCTGGTTTGTACTTGGATGGGAGACCGTCTGGGAACACCAGATGGTGTGGCCTTGGGAGAAGGACCCGGGAACCTACTCCCAAAAAACAATCAGCCATTGCAAACCCTATGAATGGCACAGAAGCATGACAATAGTGTTTCAACAATTGTACATAGAGTCACTATGAGTTAGATATTGACTTGATGGTACCTAACAACAACAACAATAATAGGCCTAATGGCAGGAGTAACTCACAATACTGCCACATAACAAAATCTAGCTACTGAGACAGGATGAGACTTCAAATTACTTGCAGAATTATTGGATTCCTTGGGCCATGTGGTCATTGATAATTGATTGGCCTGTGATTTCTAGCTCAGGAAGGAGGTATTTGTGCTTTGGCTAATACTTCATGCTACCTAGTGCTCAAAAGATTTTTCAACAGGCAACTTGGCTTAAAACAATCTATCCTGGAAACTCCAATAAAATATGGAAATCATTAATAGTTTCTTTCCCAAATTCACATGGTTCTTTACCAACTTTAGGACCACCAGTTACTATAATCCTATTATTGTTATTTGGTCCTTGTCTTTCCCATCTTCTCATTAAATTTGTTTCTTCCAGATTTCAGAAGTTTCACCTACAGATGATGATGTGTCAGGGGCTCCAACCTATTTCTCCCAAGGAGCATCTCCAGAACCACAGCCTCTGGATCAGGTGCCTTTACCTTCTATTCCTCAACCACCATCACCCCACCCAACTAGATGGCAAGGAATAAGGGGGCCACATGTAGGAACCATGCCTATTTCCAGCCTGAAGAAGCTGTAGAAGAGACTACTCGCTTTCTTCCTGTTACAAGTTTGTAAGAGGCATGAAATTACATGAATAGGAAGAAGATAAAGGACAATGGTATGTAAATTTAACCTGATAGTTACAGCCTTATCTGGGTACAGACTGCATGACATTATGCTATTGGAGTTAACTATGCTCTGTAAGCCTGCAGCCATAGCCCTGTGGCATTGGATCCCGATCCCGTCAGATCTCAGAAGCCAAGCAGGGTCAGGCCTGGTTAGTACTTGGATGGGAGAGCACCTGGGAACATCTGGTGCTGTAGGCTTGTGAGACAAACCTGGCAACCCACTCCCAAAAAATCAATCTGCCATTGAAAACCCTATGAACAGCAGAGAAGTACTGACAACAGTGTTTCGCCTGTTGTACTCAGGGTCACTATGAGTTGGATACCAACTCAACGGCACCTAACAACAACAACAACAACAATATGCTCTGTAAGGGAATTGCCTCTGCTCTGTAGGAAAATTCCCAGTGAACTGTAGGGGACTCTGAGACCCAAAAATTCAGCAAAAGGACTCATTAATATCTCATTATAGCTGTGGTTTCATGCACATGCCTCCCTGCAAATCACCACCTTGGTTCCAAAAGATTCATGTTTGATCAAGCCACCCTCCTTCTCCAGTTATCAGAAATGCTATTTTTATTCCAAGAAAATTCCTCAAGTATAAGATTTCCCTCCAACTCATAAAAAACTTCAAACCTCAAGGGCTCAGAGTGCTTCACTCCTTAGCTGGGCTACTCTCTCCACCCACCTTTTGGGAGAGCTTTTACTTTTGCTTCAGTAAAATCTGTTTCTGCTTAAGTCTCTTCTGTGTCTATCCTTGAATTCTTTCGCTAATGAGACTAAGAATCTCCAGGACCACCAAGTCAAGTAACAGTATGTGAATCATATTTCAATAAAAACAAGAAAGAGAGATCCAGTATTTGTCACAATTCCGCATCACAAACTACTTATACTTTACAATATAAACAACACATAATTAATAGTTTAAATTATATCTGGTACACTGCTTCCTAAAGCAATATCATAAATACATAAAAATAATTAATAAAAGTGAAGTTCCTGAGATCAATAATTTCTTCTTTCATTCAAATATTAGTTCATTCAAAATTTATTCATGGGGTCCTTGCTATGTGCTGGGCTTTTCTCAAGTTAAGTGCCTGAAGGAGATACAAAGATAAAACTCAAGTATAGCATGCTCATCAAGAATCACAGCATGAGGGGATAAAGGTATAGTTCAGCGGTAGAGTGCTCTCCCACCATGCATAAGACCCTGGGTTTGATCCCCAGCACACACACACACACACACACACACACACACACACCCCTACACCATAAGATATTAAGTAGAAAGAAGACATAGAGGAGATTCATATGAAATATAAATTCTATTCAGACAAAGAAGCAATAATTCCAACTGAAGAGAGAACTAGCTCTCTCTAGTTCTCTAGGATGGGACAATGTAGTATCTGAAACAGGCAGTATAGTTATATTTTAGAGGTGGGGAGATGTGGGATAAGGTAGAAGGGTGGGGTTCAGGATGGCCCAGAAAAATGAAATGACCAGGACCAAAGACCCAGAGCCAGAAACTGTGAGCTTTTCAATTTGGCTAAGCCACCAGCATTTGTAGAGAAAGCTTAAAGAAGCTGAAAAATGAAGATTTAAACTAGAAAAAGAATGGTTTTGAGTATTTGGTTGAGCTGCAACTTTATGTATTAGAGAATCCAGTTAGTGGTGGTAGATTCTTTTTGTTTTGTTTTGTAGGATTTTGAGACAGGGTCTTCCTATGTTCCCAGGATGGCCTGGAACTTATTGTGTAACCAGAATGGCCTTGAACTCATGTGATCTTTCTGCCTCAGCCTCCTGAACACTTATATTATAGGTATATAACACCACACTCGGCTATATTGGAGAATCTTGGTGGCTTCTAAGAAAGAGGGTGGGAAAGCTATGTTTAAGATTTATCAGGTTTCCCTGTATAAAATGACTGTGCAGTTGAGAGGCTGGAGTAAGACCAGTGGGAAGAAACTATAGTCATATTCAGTGGAGAGGTAACAAAGGTAGAGGAAGACAGGTGGAAAAGATAGCTGTTATAGTCTGAATCTACAATGTCCTCCAAAGGTCATATGTTTAAACACTTGGTCCCCAGCTGGGGATGCTGTCCTGGGAGGCCATGGAACTTTGGGAGGCAGGTCCTAGCTTTGTGGAAGTAGGTCACTATGGGCAGGCATTTAGAGGTTTTATGTGGCCCCCTGTTCTAGTACCTCAGCTACTGATCACCAAGACGTGAGGTTCTGTGGCACAGGCCTCCTCCACCACCATGCCTTCACTCAATCTATAGACTGAAATCTAACTGTGGGCTTCAAAATGTCATTTCCCACCTTAAGTTTGTTTTGGTCAGGTATTTTGCCACAGCAATAAACAAACTAACACAGAAAATTGGTGGAGGGAGAATGGGGTCATTGCTATACCAAAACCTCACCATGTGCTTCTTAGGCCATTGGAACTATTTGTGGGAGGAGTTTGGAAAAGTTTGGGGATGCACAAAAAAGAAGGCCTTGAATTCTGTAAGATTTGCCCTTGTCCTAAAGACTTGAGTGAGGTAAAATTTAAAAGTAATGGATTAATTAACTTAATGTAGGAATAACACAAAAAGTATATTATGTAGATTATTATTGGATGCTTTCAGCCAGATTTATGATGAAAATAGGGCAAAACAGAAGGATATGAAAAATATGCAGTTTGAAGAGAAAAAACTCATGAGGTTGCTGCAGACAGGGCTGGGTCAGACAAGGAGGTGATAATTGCTAAAGAGATAAGTATCATTAAAGGGAAGCCACAAGCTTTGCTCAGGGGCAGTAGAAATGCCGCAGTAGAAATGCCCCCGGGGGTAAATCAGGATTTGGCCATATACCTCCTAAGGTTCCTAGATGTGAAACAGCAAAACCATCTAAAAGACTTTGAAGACTTTAATTTAAAATTCAAGTGCCTCCAGGATGCATTCCTGAAAAGGGTTTGCCCAGGGATGTGGTACCTTGGCCTGGGCAGACACAGGCCACTGCTCCACCTGTGATCAAAAGGAGAAAAGCTTCCACTCAAGCTAGCAGCAAACCTTGGCATCATCAACATGGTGCTGGTTTAAAAAGCACACAGAGTCGAAGAGTTAAGGGGTTATAGACGCTGCACCAAAGTGCCATAGAAGAGCCTGCAAAGCCAGGCAGTCTCTATCAGGTTCAGATTTCCTGTGGAAACCACCTGAAGAATGGACACGTAAACCTTAGAGGGTGGAACCTGAGCTGCAATGGAGACCCCAGGATATTAGAGATGGCAATAATGTGAAATGTCTGCGAAAGAATGCTATTGGCAATAAGTAGAGCCAGCCCAAAAAGGCCAAATGTGCTCTAAATGGCAAGACCATAGGGATGGAACTTCCCAGGCCTGTTCCAGGACAGAAGTTGTCATGTGTGCCAGATACCAGACATGTACTTACAGAGTTTGTTTGTACATTGGGTTATTGGTCTTGCTTTGGACCAATTTTTCCTTTCTGTGCCCCCATTCCTCCTCTTTGGAATGAGAGTGCTTTCTCTGTGCCATTGTATGGTAGAAGTATACAACCTGTTTTTTGTTTTGCAAGGGCTCACAGTTAAGTTTTCCTTGAGACTCAGTGGAGACATTGGACTTAGCTTTTTAAACATAGTTGAGACTGTTAAGACACTGTGGATTCTTGAAGTTGGACTGAACGCATTTTGTATTATGAGGTGGCCATGAACCTTTGAGGGCTAGGGGTGGAGTTTTATCTAATCTAAAGTGTCCTCCAAAGGTCATATGTTTGACTGTTTGGTCCCCAGCTGGGGGTGCTGTCCTGGGAGGCAATAGAACTTTGGGAGGTGGGTCCTAGCTTTGCACAAGTGGGTCACTATGGGCAGGTCTTTGGAGTGTAAAGAGGCCACTAAGTTGGCAGGACCATCACCATCTTAGGTAGCCCCCCTCCCTGTAAGAAACTGTATACTGGAAGATTTTTTTTTAACTGTTTGATTTTAACCACCTGTCTGCCCAATTAAATTGTTAATTCTTAACCACTGATTGATTGCCTGTCAGCTGTCCTTTCTGCTTCTGTACCACCCTGCTTGCACAATAGAACTATTATCTGAGTGATTGTTACTTAAACTGCTTGTTTTTGGTTTTGTTCTTACGATACAAATCATACCAGGAACTTAGAGATTGTATACAAATCATACAACTTGGAGATTGTAAATTTGCCAAAATTTGCCCTTATAATCCCCCACCAACTGTTTCTCAGGGCTACAGGTTTTTGAGAGACACTAGTCCTCCGTGGTCATTGGCTCAATAAAGACTCCCTTTTATTGGCTTTTTGCTCTTTGTGGTGTGTTTCTGATCTCAGGTTACAACAGGAGGTTTTATGTAGCTCCCCCCGCATTCCAGTAGCGCTCTGCTACCCATCATCAAGATGTGAGGTTCTGTGCCACAGGCCTGCCCCACCACCATGGCTGTCCTAAATGAACCCCAATAAATTATTCCTCATATAAGTTTGTTTTATCAGATATTTTGCTACAGTGATAAACATGCTAAACAGCACAACAGTAGATACAGAACCCCACTGATTTAGAAACTAGTTGAATATAGAAACATAAAAGAAGGTAGACTAGAGTGAAAAATGATATTCTGGGAGTAGCATTAGCTGAAATTGGAGACACGCAGGAGACTTTGAGTAGGGCTTTTTTCTATTGGGAATATATTGAGTTTGAGGTTTCAGAGGGAAAATCAAGTGAGAAAATCTGCCAGAAAGCTGCAAGGTAAGATTCAAATTGGAAAAAAGTCATCTAGGTGGGAATGTCCATCTTAGAGTCACTAAAATAGGGCAGGTAATTGAAGTCACAATGTTGCAAAAAGAGAAAATATAGAGGAAAAAGAGTAGGCCTTGGGAATCTCCACATTTAAAGATCAGATACCAAGAAGTCCTTGATAGAACTTCCTTAGTGGATATCCAGAGAAATAGGGAGAGGACAATAGCATAGAATCCCAAGACCACTGGTTTCATAACTAAAGTCAATGTCACCTTTGGATCTTGAAGATTTGGTAGAATGGTTTAGGTGAAATGCAGATGGCATTGAAGTTTGCAGTTAAGTGGGAAAAAAGGAAATGAAAAGAGTCTAAAGTTTGCATAGGATAGTTGTAGAGGAATGTGACTTGACCTACTTATACGCAGCTGCAGAGCTCTTTGTGACCTGAGGAAGAGATTTTAATCTGAGGACATTGCAGACAGAGTTCTTGGAATTATCAGGGACCCTCAGAGCAGACTCTTGGGGGACCACTGCTTCCTGTCACTTGGAGTCTTTTCAGATGCACCCCTTAATAATTACAAAGATAATAAGCAGTATATGCTGAATCTTATGCTACCCAACCATTGTTCTCTACGTTAGTTCTGTTCATGGTATGCTTAAAACTTACCCTACGCTGTCCTCTAAGATGACCTTGAGCATTTGTTTGTTGTTGTTGTTAGGTGCCATCGAGTCGGTATCCGATTCATAGTGACCCTCATAGGGTTTTCAATGGCTGACTGTCTCGGGATTGCCTTGGGAGTGGATTGACCATTTGTTTAACCATAATAAAAGGAGACACAGCCCTTTAGGCTGCACTGTAACTCCTGATAGGGTTGAGTCCTCTGTTGTGATTCTCATCCAATGAGTCTGCCTGGGTTTTTGGGAACTGAAAAACAACAGATAGTAGCTTGAAAGAAAGGAAATTTACTTGATGGGGGAGGCAGAGCTTGTTTTTAGACTAAAGAATCGGGGGGTGGGGGAAGACACACTAATGACATAAGATGGCTGAAATAATGCCCTGTCTTAGAAGTGGACCAATACACACCAGCAGAGGGGCTAGGAAAGGGGGAAAAACCTTAGATCACAGGCCAAAAGTCCTTACCAAATAACAATGAAAAATGGTTTTTATACCACCGTTGGAATAGTGAAAAAAGATGAATGACTTAAATATTATATAAAGACAGACATGACATGTGAATGAAAAGAAAGTTAAAAACAGTGTTATATTATGCCTTTGTTTCTAAAATAAATACAATAATTGTGGTTACATATATGAAAGATACTAGATTTTTTTATAATTAGTAGTTTTTATTTTTTAATATAAGAACATAGTCTCTGTTTAAAGTGAAACCAATAAGGTGTGGTGGTACCTACTTGTAATCCCAGCACTCAAGAGGCAGAGGCAGGGGAATCAAAAGTTCAAGGCCAGCTTTGGCTACATAGTGAGGCTCTGTCTCAAAAGAAACACACACACACACACACACACACACACACACACACACGAGGAGAGTGAGAGAGAGAAGGAAGGAAGGGAGGGAGGGAGGGAAGGAGAGAAGGAAAGAAAAAAGGAAAGGAGGGAAAAATGAACCAATAGAGTCAATACTCTCCATATTCCCCTAACATTGTGTACATCAAGACTTAACATAAAGGTACAGTGATCAAGATACAAATGCAATAAACTTATCTTTGAAAAGGAAGAAGGAATTCAATGGAAAAGATAGTCTCTTCAACAAATAGGGCTAGAACAAACTTTGCTGTTGTTGTTGTTAGGTGCTGTCTAGTCGGTATCCGACTCATAGCGACCCTCATAGGGTTTTCAATGGCAGACTGCTTCGGGATTGCCTTGGGAGTGGATTGCCAGGTCCTTCTCCCATTTTTGCGGTGCTGGGAATTGAATTCAGGACCTCAGAGACTGCAGCGCAGCGCTCTACCAACTGAGCTAAATCCCAGGCCAACAAACAGACATGTGAAAATGAATTTAGATACAGGCCTTGAACCTTTCATAAAAAATTAACTCAAAATGAATCATGGACTTCATTATAAAATACAAAATTCTACAACTTCTACATGATAACAGGAGAAAACATAAATGACCTTGGGTTTAGCAATGATTTATTAGATAAAATACCAAAAGCATAATTTATGAAAAAAATAGCAAGTTAGTCTTTACTAAAATTAAAAACTTCTGCTCTGTAAAAGACATTGTGAAAAGAATGAAAAGACAAACACAAACTGAGAGAAAATACTTTCAAAATACATACCTGATAAAGGACTTTCATAAAGAGTACTTAATCCAGGCATGGTGGCACATGCTGTAATACTAGAGATTCAGGAGGCGGAGGCAGGAGGATCACAGGTTCAAAGCCAGAGGCAGCCTGTGTAACTTGGCAAGACAGTGTCAAAATAAAAAATAAAAAGGGGGTGGGAGTGCAGCCCAGTGTTAGAGTGCATGCAAGAAGCATGTGTGAGGCCCTGGGTTCAGCCCCTCAATAACACAAAAAGAAAGAAGAAAGGAGAGAGAGAGAGAGAGAGAAAGAATAAATCTAAGGATGAAAGAAACACCTAAGGCCACACCACAAAATAGCACCTCCCTATTCCTCACTTCAGAAAATAATTCACTTGGCATAGATGTTCTGAAAAAACCACCTCAGGTGACTGAGTTTAACCCCAAGTACCACAAAAATATAAATGTTTAAAAATGAAATAAAATAACAAAATAACTTAGGTGACAACTGGCTCAAAGACAAAGATGGGGGCCTTAAAACTCTCCACACTTGGACCCCAGCCATCTCCTGGCTTACTACTCATCATTACTTGTACACTGTCAGGCTAAAAGTTATATCCAAGGTTTCTAAAACATGCCCTGGATCTCTCCTATCTGTTCCTTCACTCGATTTAATTCCTCTCAAGCAACATATTCTCTTCTCCAACTCAACCTATCCAAATCCTGTCAATTCTTCAAGATTTGGTTCAGTCTTTCCAAAAGAATCCCTTCATGGTGTGGGCTGATGCAGCAGCTAACATCCAAATGGCATAACCAAAGCATGGGGGTAAAGCACCCCACGTTTCATCCTCAGAACAACTCTGTGAAGTAGACAAGGCCTCATTCCTCCCATTTGTTTTGAGCCTCTTTGGTCCTGGGAGCAGAACCCTTTTTCCTTTCATACCATATACAAAGAAAACACTGGCACTCTTCACTAGGACCAGGGATCCATTCATGCTTGGTATTAAATACTATGCATTCCAGAGACAAAAAAAAAGATGATGACCAAAGTAAACAAATAACGGTATAATTACATAATAATAAGTGTAATAAGCAAACACAATATAATTACATAAATGATTGTTCAAAACAAAAGAGGGGAAAGAATGATACAAAAATAAATGATGCTAATTTTCCAAGTTCTGAATTTCCCCAATGCTAGGCAGATGAAAAAAGGGAAGGTATCTGGCCATGCTCCATCTCTGAGGTCTGGAAATGTAGGACAATTACTTTCATAAACAGCAGAGAGAACCATATGATTCCTTCTGTGGTATGCATGCTATACATTTCCAGTGTTTGTTCTAATTTCTAAAGAACACTAGACCATAAGATTGGTTGTTAACATTGTAGACTTAGCACTACCATTGATTTTGTCTTAGAATTAGGAACAACTTGCTTAATTGTGTGCTTCAGTTTCTTCAATCATAAAGCAGTGTTCTCATTTGGGGGGCACCATTATAGTTGATTACTCCACAGGGGCACTCCATGCTCCATTTTTTTCTTATGTACAGAAACCCAGCTTTTGGAGACGATGTGCCTTAGAGCAGCTGAATCCTTCATTCCCATAGGACTGAATTTGGACTGGTATAAATCAACTATAGTTCTTCCATTCCCTCTGTCAGTGATTGGTTTAAGAATGGACACATCATGCATTTGTAGTCAATGAAACATGAGGAAAAGAAACACTTGGGGATGAGGGCTTCTGGGAAAATTTTCCTTTGATCTTAAGAACAAAGAAATATGTGATTTCTCTTCTGTGTGTGAAACTTGAAAATGTGGCCATATTGTGACTATCAGATAACAAATCTGAAAATAAAAGCCAAAATACTGATGTTACAGAGAGAAAGGTACAAAATATCAAGTCCTTGATGACATTATTGAGCCAATGAATTAATCATTTTAGCAAGCACTCTGCCACCTCTGGACTTTCTGCTTAATATGATTAAACAAACATCCCTTCTATTGTGTTAGGTCTTCTGTTACTTGTGTCTAAAACATATTGAATGATATAATAATCATCTAGAACCAAGAAGGTACATGTTAATATGAAATTTTCAGAATTCAAGGCTCAAAATAATATAAGATGCTATACTGTTTTTAAGTACGAATAGAGATCAGACTATAACAAGAATACACAGGGGAAGGATAAACAAGTTTAGAGATCTAATGTATAAGAGGATTGAAATAAATAAAATTATATTGCATTAGGAATTTTGATAAATAGATTTTATCTGCTCTTGTCACAAAAAGTAACTACGAGATGACAGATATGTTAATCTGATTCACTATAGTAACCATTTTACTATCTAAGTGTATTCTATCCCCCATGTATCTGTCAGCCTGCCATGCTGTGGGGGTTTGCATATTGCTGTGATGCTGAAAGCTATGCTACTGGTACTTCAGATACCATCAAGGCCACTCATGATGGACAGGTTTCAGATGAACTTCCAGACTAAAACAGACTAGGAAGAACGACCTGGCAGCCCAATCCTGAAACAATTAGCCATTGAAAATCCTATGAATATAATGCTGGAAAATGAACCACCTATGCTGGAAGGCATTCAAGAAATGGCTGGGGAAGAATTACCTCCTCAAAATAGAGTTGATCTTAATGACAGGAATGGATTAAAGCCCCCGGACCTCCTTTGGCATGACTCAAAATGAGCAGAAACACAGTTGCTGCAACATTGGGCTCATACATAAAAAGATTGTGTGCATGGCATAGTGTTGGGTAGTGCTTTGTTCTGTTGTACATAGGATCACTATGAGTGGGATCTGACTCACTGGCACCTAACAACAACAACATGTATTCCACTGCATCACATTGTAAATTCAAATACACAAAATAAACTTTATTTTATTACCAAAAGAATATATAGTTGAAACTAGGTCACAAAAAATCCAAACAAATGTGATTGGTCAAGGTCAACAATGTCAGAAATCCATAGCTCCTGAAACAATGGATAAAGCAAATAACAATCTAATAATTTAATAAATGATGAGAAGCAAGTCCTCTAAATATAAAAACTCAGTCAATTAGATGACAAACTCAGGTAAGTCATCCTAAAAGGTATACTCAAATCTTATATCTCAAACTCTGAATTATAACCTATCAACTTCATAATAACCTAAGAGAATTTGAGGGGTAAAGCTGAAAAAGAAATAAGAACCTAAAGACAATTTTAAAAGAAATTGAAATATACTATACAAATACTTTTGTATCCAAATGTACCAATCATCTTTTTTAAAAATTTCTGAAGCCTTTATTTACAAAAACTCTAAAACAAATAATACCCTGTTTTGCAAATAATATTTTGCTTAAAAAGGACCAGTCACAAAATTGTAATATTATGAATAAAGAATGTTCAAGGGAAACAAATTAATGCTGTTAACATTTGGAGATTTATTAATATTACTGAT
>VMDO01031776.1:6374-19805 GCA_007922755.1 Pedetes capensis
TTGTCAGTGCTTCTCTGCTGTTCATAGGGTTTTCAATGGCAGATTGATTTTTGGGAGGGGGTTGCCAGGTCCTTCTCCCAAGCCTACAGCTTCTGGTGTTCCCAGGCGGTCTCCCATCCAGGTACTAACCAGGCCTGACCCTGCTTAGCTTCCGAGATCTGACGGGATCGGATGCCACAGGGCTACAGCTGCAGGCTGTATATACACATACATATATACATATATACACTCACATACATATACATACACACATATACATCCAATACGTATATATGTGTGTGTGTGTGTGTGTGTATATATACACACACACACACAAGATCTCACTGTGTAACCCAGGCTGGCCTCAAACTCATGATCCTCCATGCTTCTGCTTATTGCCTATCAAGTGCTATGATTTAAGACACGTCCCACCACGCCTTGTTTAGATGTCTGCCTTGTCAAAGTATCTTATCGTGACCTTTTTTCTTGGCACACAGCCCTCTTCTTACAAGGACAACAGTCAGGAGTCGGGCATGGTGGCACACGCCTGTAATCCCAGCGACTCGGGAGGCAGAGGTGGGAGGATCGCAAGTTTGAGACCAGAGGCAGTCTGCGTAATTTAGCGAGACCCTATCTCAAAAAGAAAAAAAATGGGCTGAGGATGCAGCTCAGTGGTACAGCACTTGCAAAACATGCAAGTGTGAAACCCTGGGTTCAATCCCCAGTACCGCAAAAACAAAACAAAACAAAACAAAAAAGCAAGAACAACAGTCATTTTAACTTAATCACTTCTTCAATGGCCCCGTCCCCAGATACAGTTACATTCTGAGGTACTGGGCTGGGGAGGGGCACTTAGAGCCTCAGCAGGTGAATTTGGGAGGTGATAGAATTTAGTCCATAACACGAAGCAAAGCAGAATCATGCTAGGGGTTGAAAATGAAAGAGATCCTTTGGAGAAGGTTGTTAGCAGTTACTAAGTACCTGAGGGGCCTGTGGCATCCCATCCCATCAGATCTCGGAAGCTAAGCAGGGTCGGGCCTGGTTAGTACTTGGATGCGAGACCGCCTGGGAACACCAGGTGCTGTAGGCTTGGGAGACAGACCCGGAAACCCACTCCCAAAAAACAATCCGCCATTGAAAACCCTATGAACAGCAGAGAAGCACGGACAATAGTGTTTCCCCTGTTGTACATATAGGGTCGCTATGAGTCAGACACCAACTAGACGGCACCTAACAAGAAGTACCTGAGGAGAAAGGGGAGGCCGCATGACAGATGTGACTTTGAGCCTGTCTCATCAGTTCTGCCATTCACAAGGGAGGTGGCCCTGGTGAAAGGCTGCTGTTTTCTCAGTGTTGAGGCTCCGGTCAACTTGTGGCCTCTTGGCCTCCTTGGCTGGGCAGCTGTGGCACGTGGGTATGAGATGTCCAGCCCCTTGGTGCAAAGCCAACTATGTATTTTCGCTCTCAGACCTTGGTTGGACTTAAAGCCCCTCGCCTGGGAATTCCCTAAGTGGAGGCCACAGATGGCTCTCGCTTTTGCCCCGTGCGTTGTCCAGGGACCTGCTTCACAAGGGTCAAACAAAAAAGGAAGATACTATCAGCAAAGCAAGGCCAATCGGTTTCATCAATTCCGTGCCACAAGAGGGCAGCAAACTACAGCACAGCCTCAGACTCCAGCGGCCCCAGGGGAGGTCATTTATCTTAGGCTGGATCAGAACAGCCTAAGCAGAACATTTGGAACCCAAAACAGAAGGTTCCTGATCCTTCCTTTCCTGTTCATCCAAATACTACAATTTATTTTAGAGTAGAGCTGTCCAAAAGAAGAAGAAAAACAATACCAGCAAAGGTGCAGCAGACCCATCCAAATCAATGGTAAGCTCCCTCCCTGGGCCAGCTGCCGGATGCCAAGGTCCAAGCTGGGCAAGGTCAGGCCACCCAGCCCCTTCCCTCAGTACTGCTTCCATCCGAGAAGACAGATAAATTGCCACTTGGCCACTACTGAACCACCAAAGCGATGAGATAATAAGCCAAAAGGGGCCCAGAGTCAAGGGCAAGCTCCACTCAAGTAGGAGGCTCTGGAGCCAGCCCTCCGCTGAGCTGGGGAGGAAAGTCCTGGGTAAGGAAGGGCCGCAGCCTTGTAGCTGTTGCTCAATAAATGTCTTTCTATCTTTCTTTTTTCTTTCTTTTCTTCTTTCTTTCTTCTGTTTTTCTTTTTTCTTTTCTTTCTTTCTTCTTTCTCTTTCTTTCTTTCTTTTTTTTTTTTTTCTTTCTTCTTTCCCAAACAATGTGCTTTCTGACTTGCCTCTAGAATGTCGTTGGTGGTGGTAGGTGCTGTTGAGTCAGTATCCGACTCATAGCAACCCTGCGTACAACAGGTGAAGCACTGTTCTCAGTGCTTCTCTTGTTCATAGGGTTTTCAATGGCAGATTGATTTTGGGGAGTGGGTTGCCGGGTCTGTCTCCCAAGCCCACAGCACCTGGTGTTCCCTGGTGGTCTCCCATCCAGGTACTAACCAGGCCCGACCCTGCTTAGCTTCCGAGACCTGATGGGATCAGATGCCACAGGGCCATAGAGGTTATAAACTTTGAGTGCAAAAGGAGGGAAAGGGGTGCATGTCATCCCTCCTCAGTGACCCTGTCATCTGAAACAGAGGGTGGGGGAAAACTGAGCAGGGACAGTCCGGCTCCCAGCCCCACACCGTCTCCTCTGCAGCCCCCACCAGTCTTCATCTTTGCTCAAAATCCTCACTGATTTTGGATTTTGTAGCCGGATAGGGAACAGGGAGTGTCAGCAGCGCTTGGCCAGCTGGAAGAGATGCAAGCGTTGTCTCCACCCTGCTGAGGTGAGGCGGGACCCAGAGAGGGATAGGGGCCAGGCCCTAGGACAGAGGCAATACCAGGTCAGGAATGGGGCTGGGAGGCATTTGGGCATGGAACACCGGTACAGCTGGGATGGGAGGGTGCGCAGCACGGGTGCCATTAGTGGCTCCATCCCCAGCGTCAATACCAGTACGTGGGAAAGCAGCCTCTTACCTCACCCTTTCCCAGCACCTAGAAAATGGGAGAAGGACTGGGCAATCCACTCCCCAGGCAATCCTGAAACAATCAGCCATTGAAAGCCCTATGAGGGTCACTATGAGTCGTACACGACTTGATGGCACCTAACAACAAGCCTACACACAGACTCTCTGGAGTTGGGCCGTAGTCCACGGTACCCAGCGTGTGTCTGTTGAGAAGCTGGAAATGGGCAAGGGAGGCTCAAGAATACTCCTGTTCTTGAAAGATGAGAAAATAAGGCCCCTAGAGAGTGGCATTTCCCCAGAGCATTCTTTCCACCCATGTTGAAGTGAGGTTCCTATCAGCCTGCCTATTCCCAAGTCCTGTGGCTCCCATCCCAATGCAACTGTCCTTGCCATACCACCCATGGCAGCCAGCGCCCTCCTGGATCCAGGACAGGACAAGAGCACTCCAGGTGAGAATCAGGGAAGACCAGCCATCCTGACAACTCGATCCTTCAAATTCTGTTTATCCCCAACCTATCATTAAAATGAAGTTGGATTTTCACTGGATTAATAGATGAAACCAGCCTGGGGGGAAAAAAGTTTTTTAATCAATGATCATCTCAGAGTTAACTTCTGCTGTGTGATTATCAGCACTTTCTGACTCCCGTTATGAACTCAGACAGGAGTCTGGGTTCTAAGCTATTAATAGGAAGCCAAGAAAAAAAAAGATTAGGTCTTCCCACCCTGGAAGATGGAGTTCCTCTCCTTAGTGGCCACCACCTGAGGCCTGGCACATGCAGGCCCTGGATTGTTTCATGCAGGCCAGCAACTTTTTACTAAGTATTTTTAAGTTAAAAATAAACTATAGAGCCAGACATAGTGGCACACACCTGGAATCCCAGGACTCAGGAGGCTGAGGTAGGAGGATCATGAGTTTGAGGCCAGACTGAACTAGATAGCAAGAGCCTATAAAAAAAGAAAGAAAGAAAGAAAGAAAGAAAGAAAGAAAGAAAGAAAGAAAGAGAGAAGGAAGGAAGGGAGGAAAGAAGGAAAGAAACAAAGGAAAGAAGGAAGGGAGGAAGAGAAGGAAGGAAGGAAGGAAGAGAGAAAGAATAAAGAGAAAGGAAAGGAAAGAGAAAGAAAGCAAAAGAAATAAAGGAAGGAAGGAAGGGAGAAAGAAAGAGAGAAAGGAAAAGAAAGAAGAAAGGAAGAGAGAGTGAAAGAAAGAAAAAGGAAAAAAGAAAAGAAAGAAGCACCACAGTGGCACACACATGTGGTCCTAGCTACTTGGAAGGCTGAGGCAAGATCAGTTGAGCCCAGGAGTTCAGGGCCAGCCTGGGCAACACAGCAAAGCCCCATCTCAACAAAAATAATAATAAAAATAACCTTCAATGCAACAAAAAACAGTATATGTGAATTGTAAAAGTTAGAAAAATATGAAAATTAAAAATAATTAAAAATTAAATAAAAGTTAAATAAAAATTAAATAAAAATAAAAATTAAAAATAATACGGAACCCTTAAAATATCAGTAAGAAGATAGGGAACATATGTTTTGTCACCCAGTGACTGTCACTATGAATGCTGTAACGTGTGTTCTTCCAGATCTTTTCCTAAGTATGTTTATACATAATTGGTCTTTTTCAAAATGAACCCACGCTGCTTGTGTTATGTGTAACGTTTTTTCAGTTAACATTCTCCAATTTTCTGTGTCAATAGATTGTCATCTTATGTAATCCCGTCAGTGTTCAGATTTCCCCAGTTTTCTCAAAAACGATCTTTGAGGCAGGTTTGCCCAGTTCCTCCAAGGCCTTTCGAAATGGCACCAGCTGGGGTAGTCATGACCCGGTGCCCACAAGGTCACGCCTTCTCCATTGATCAGGTTGCCCCTTGTGGTTGAGGGAGGCACCTGGCTAGGACATAGCCCAGTGGTGCTGGGTGCCCGGCAGACCATTTCCAACAGAAATGGCAGTGCGCCTTCTGCCACAGAAGCCAAGCTGTGCTGGGCCGTCAGATGGGCCCAATGGAAGGCTTAGCAAGGGTTGCGCCAAAGCACGGGGTCCCACCTGGAATTTGGCAAGGGATGAGCTGGAGTGAGAGGAGCAGGTGGGACGGAATTCATCCTGCACAGCCACCAGGAAAGACCTTGCCCAGCCCCTCCTCCCCCAGCCACTTCCCCTCACACAAAGGGCCTGTTTGCTCTCCTTCCCGGCTCCCCTCACCTTCAACCTTTCCCAGGGCCTGGGCCCCAACACAATAGCAAGGTCCACCCCAGTGTGTCTAGGCCAAAGGGAAGGTTTCAGAAATGTTTACAAATCCATCCAGGTGGGCGCCACTCCCATCAAATCTGGAAATAGTTACTGTGGGCCAAGGAGCCCGCGGTTCCCTTGCCTCTCCCTGGGGGCCTTGAACTCCTGAACACTCAGTGTGCTGGTCAGATGCCAAGAATTTCATCTGAAAAGTAAGAAAGACCCCGGCCCCCACCCGTCCCCTGGGCCCACCCTGCCGAGATGTGGCTCGCTGGGGGCCCCACATGCCTCTCCGCTGACGCTGACGCAGACCTCACCCCGGGCCTGCCTGTCTGGCCCGGGCCTCCTCAGTTTGCACCATCTCTGTCCATCTTATCTCCGGCATAGATCACATAGATGTCACACCCTGGATGCTTGGTGACTAAACATCTGCCACTTCCCCAAGCCCTTTCCCACCCCGTCCCTGTCTTAGTGGAAATTCCAACATATTTGTCAAATACTCTCAGGCAGACAGTGTCAGGACCCAGGGCGGAGCGCCCAGCCCTGGGGGAGGCCTCCCTGCATGGCTGTCCTGGCGTCCTCAGCCTGAGGCCAGCCTGGATAAGCTGCACTCAGGGCAGCTCCCAGGAAGGGGTGTAGTCAGCCCCTGGAGAGCTTCCTGTGAGGCCTGGCACACACCAGCCCAATCTCCAGGCCATTTGGCTGCTCCTTGGCCCTGCTGGGACTCAGAAGCCACCAAACACAGACCAGCTTCTGATACCATCTCCACACCAAAGCCACTCGGGTAGCCACCTGGGTAGTAACCAGGCTCATGCCCAAACATGAAGACAGAGGAATGAGGGAACCCCCCATCCTTCCTCAGACTCTGCACCCCACAGCCAGTCCAGGAGCCCCATCCCGCCCACCCTCAAGGATTAGGTCACTCAGGAGCCTCCAATGAAGGGTTCCGGTAGCCGACTGGATCCAATCTCAACATCTTGGCTGGTGTTGAAGGCCCCCCAGGCCAGCCTCTCCTGGCTGGATGCGGAGTACCCAAGTGCCCCCAAGATGTGAGTGGCTCCCCAGGTCTTCATGCACCCAATTCCCTCTCCAGAAATCCTTTCAATCTCCAAGGCAGAGCGATAGCAACCTCTCAGAAATCTTGTTGTGAGGACTAGGTAGTTAAGACATGGAAAGTTCTTAGCTGGGTGCCTGGCACCTAGGAAGTCTCAGCTCTCATTCTTCTGTGCTTTTCCTCCCACCCCACAGCAACCAGAGTGAACCCTTCGTGTTCTGAGCCCCGGACCCTCTTCAAGGGTCACCAGCCAGCAGCTTCTGAAAGAGATCTCTGTTCTGTGGAGCCCAAAGCTCCTTTGACTATTTCAGTCAGGTGGACCCTGCATCAAGGTAACAGGAGCCCCACTGTTCCCTGTAGGACACCCACACAAGGGAGAACCCCGTTTTCATATTTTATGGCTGATGAAACATCTTCACATCTGTTTCTACACTGTGGAGGGGACAGAGCAGCAATAATTGTTCCCTGTTTCCAGATAGGTCCCTTGGCACTCAGAGCACCTGTCACACTGCTTGGCAGAGACAGAGTCAGCCTTTGACTCCAGCTCTGCTGGATCCCAAGCCCAGGGGATTTTACTTTTTCATCAACCCTGCGCTAGGTCACAACCAGTTAAGTGCATCGTAGTCCTTTCGAAAAGAAGCTCAGATGCCAAAGGGATGAGAGGCAGCGCACAATGGAAACCAGACGCCCTGCCCTTGTCTCTGGAGCGGCTCCCAGGCAAGGGAGGACAGGCCGATGGGTGGCCCCTGCGGCCTCTCTGCTTATGAACTAAGGCCCTGGCAGAAAGAGCTGCTCATGAGGAAGGCCTGATGGGGCCCACTGGTCCCAGGAAAGAAAGGAAGGAAAGAAGGAAGGAAGGAAGGGAAGGAAAGAAGAAAGAAAGAAAAAGAGACAGAAAGAGATAAGGAAAGAAAAAGAAAGAAAGAAGAGAAAGAGAAAGAGAGCAGAGCTGGGGCCAGTGCACAGAGCTGCTCAGCTCCGGGGGTCGGAACACAGAGCGTCCAAGGCTGTCTATGCTGCCATTAACCCTCTCTCGTCCTAACCGCCCTGGAGACGAGGTGCTGCGCCTGTTTTCCAGATGACAAAATCGAGGCTTGGGAAACGCAGCCTTCCGAGCTAGCCAGTGAGGAGGTCAGGATGCGAAGCAGGGTCTATGGAGCTCCACCTTCAGGCCAGCCGGCAGGCGTGACCCCAGCCAGGCGAC
The DNA here is from genome assembly GCA_007922755.1 of Pedetes capensis. NCBI lineage: Eukaryota > Metazoa > Chordata > Mammalia > Rodentia > Pedetidae > Pedetes > Pedetes capensis. The sequence continues at coordinate 13,861 of VMDO01031776.1, forward strand.
CTCGTCCTCTGGTGCTCTAGTGAAACCCGGATGCAGCTGCCTTGACAGCAGGAATCACATCTGCCTTGCAGGCAGCGGACAGCTGCTTCCCAGGCCTACGGCCACGTGGCCCCGTGAACACTGCCCAGTTCACAGGGCAGCGCACTGCGCTTGTTCTCTCCTAGCGTTTGGTGAGAGGAGTCGGAACCCAGTCACTGCAAAGCCTCTTGTAATAGCGACTCCGGGGTGTCAGGGCCTGAGGGAGGAAGAGAGGGCAGGGCTGCTAAGAATGAGAACTGGGGGCAAGATGGGGGGGAGGGTGAGGAGCTGAGAACAGAACAGACGGAGCAGGGGGCCCAGGTCAATGGCCCAGCTGTACGGGATCCCCCCCAGAGGGCCATTTCTGTAGCTGATCCTGCCACCTATGTGATAGGAAGGCCTGGAGGGCTGAAGGCAGAGGCTGAGCCCAGAGCTGTGTGGGGTGTGCTGGCTGGGATCCAAGTTCCTGAGCCCTGGCAGAGGGACTGTTCCCATTCATTTAGCAAACATAACAACAGCCATGACCACAAAGCAGAAATAACAATGAAACCAAACTCCACCCCAACCCCAACCCACCCGCCAGCCAGAGCCGGCCTGGCAGAGCTCCGGGCGCGGGCATGCAGAACTTCTAGAAGACTCCGTGTGCTGGACAGGGCACTGGGTTCCTGGCTTTGGCCACCTGTCCCCACCTCTATAAACCCTGTCCTCCATCCACCAATCATCGGCTGCCCTTCCCTCCTTCCAGAAGCGCTGGTCTCACTGCCCACCAACCAGGTAGGCTGCCCTTGACCCCATTTTATACCCTGTCATGTTGACCAAGGTAACCCAACTCCTCTGTGGCACTCAGGGCCGTGTGTGGTCCGGCCCCGCCCTGAGGTCCCCCACTGCATCCAGCACACAGCACCTCGGCACCCTGGGCAACAGCCACTCTGGCCTCTCCTGTGTGTCCTGCCCCCTGGGCCTCCCAGCTGCTTGCCTTTTCCCCTCTGCCCACCAGGCTCCTTCCACCCCCTCACCAGCCTCCTCTAACACCTCGAGTCTCTCCTTCCTGGAAATTGTCACCGTGGCAATCAGCATCTGTCTGCCACACGAGGCCATGCCCGAGCGCCAGCACCAGGCCTGGCACATTTGTTGTTGTTAGATGCTGTTGAGTCGGCATCCGACTCATAGCGACCCTCATAGAGTTTTCAATGGCTGACTATTTCAGGATTGTCTTGGGAGTGGATTGCCAGGTCCTTCTCCCATTTTTGCGGTCCTGGGAATTGAACTCGGGACCTCAGAGACTGCAGCGCAGCGCTCTACCCACTGATCTAAATCCCAGCCTGGCCTGGCACATTAGCAGGGCTTTAATAAATGTGTGCTGGATGAAAGAACAATGGAGGACTCGGCCAGCTCCGACCGTGCTCCCCTCCATGAGGTCTGCCCCAGCACCCCCCACCCCAGCCTCAGCTCAAAGACCCCTCTTCCAAGAAGCCTTCTGCACCCACTCGGAAGTTGTATTTTCCTGCTCTGAGCAATTCTTGGGGAACTACCCCTGAACCATGGACACACAGGCCATCTGTGCCCCCATAGGACTATGAGAGCCTTGAGGCCTCTCCAAGCCCTGAGGCCCAACCAACCAAATCCAGCCTTGGCCCTCTGGGAAGCTTTGACTTCCTTTCGTCCCTTAATGATCTCTGACAGCCCCTCCAATATGGGGAGCTGGTGGCCCCAACTTACCCCCCACTTACAGATAAGACCTCTGAGGCTAAGAGAAAAAAAAAACCTCAAAGTTCTGATTGTTCTAAACATCCCCATGCAGATGCCCCCATGTATCCTTGGGGGACCTGCCTTGAGGACACCAACACCCACAGATGCTCAAGTCCCTTGTAGAAATGCCATGGTATTTTCGTATGGCCTGCATACATCCTCCCAAATACTTTAAGTCATCTCTGTTGTTCTTGTTGTTAGGTGCTGTCAAGTCATGTCCAGCTCATAGCGACCCTTACAGGGTTTTCAAGGCTGATTGTTTTGGGATCGCCTCAGGAGTGGGTTGCCACATCCTTCTCCCATTTTTATGGTGCTGGGAATCGAACTCGGGACCTCAGAGACTGCAGAGCAGCGCTCTACCAACTGAGCTAAATCCTAGTCCCAATCACTTAAAATCCATAATACAATGTGAATGCTGTGTAAATAGTTGTTATCATTAATTTTTAGAGAATAATGACAAGAAAAAAGTTGGTACCTATTCAATACAGATGCAAATTTTCTTCTTCTTTTCTGTTTTTTTTTTTTTTTTTTTTTTTTGTGTGTGTGTGTGTGTGTGTGTGTGTTTGTGTGTGTGTGTGTGGTACTGAGGGGCTGAACCCAGGGCCTCATTCATACTTCGCAAGCACTCTACAGTTGAGCTGACCCTCTCCCTTTTTTATCTTGGGACAGAGTCTTGCTAAGTTACACCGGCTGCCTTCAGCCTCGAACTCAGTCTTCCTGCCTCTTGTGTATCGTGGCATCTGGCTTCCATTTTTTTCTTTTTGAGTATTTTCACTCCTCAGTTGGTTGAAACCACAAATGCAGAACTCATGGACACTGAGGGCCCAGGGTACTTAGCAACACATGGACTGAAGGAGACTGAGCCCAGAAGCAGCCAGTCCTAAGCCATAGGGCTTCTCACATCAAATCCAGCCCTCCTGAGGAAAGAAGGAAGGAGAGAGAGGACGTGCTTACCTCTGCCAGACTCTCTTGTTAAAGGTGCTCTTCAGCTGCTTGGCCCGCAGAGGAGGATGGTAGGACAGAGGGTTACGGTGGCATTTGTGCTGATTGCTTTCTATTTGCCAAGTTCTAGTGATCCCCTCCCAAGGCATGGTCTCCTCCAAAGTCCTCCTACGATACTCTGTGGAGCCAATTTTGTTGGCAAAGAGGGGTGAAGGCATAAACAGTGGCATCCCCATCACCACCCCAGAAAGGGGACAAGAAAGGAAGTGTTTGGGGTGCGGGCAGGATCAGAATTCAGTGAAACTCCATCTGGCAGTGACTGCTGAGGTTCTACAAACACAGGAAGAACACTGAGCCTCAGGATGAGGACACGGATGGACGGGATCTCAGCTCATCCCTGGCCAAGGCAAATGATAGGGACCAGGGCTGCAGGGAGGGGCAAGTAGGCTAGCTGCCAGTGGGCTCAGCAATGGGGTGCAGACCAAGGGATCAGCCTCCAGGGGCATCTTTGTGAATCTTGGTTTCTCATCTTTAAAGCAGGGCCAGGCTCAGTACCAGAACTGGGTGCAGTGGCGCATGCCTGTAATCCCAGCAGTGCGGGAGGCGGAGGCAGGAGGATCACAAGTTCAAGACCAGGGGCAGTCTGTGTAATTTAGTGAGACCCTGTCTCAAAAAGCCAAAAAATGGGCTGAGGGAGCAGCTCAGTGGTCCAGCACTTGCAGAGCATGCAAGCGCGAGGCCCTGGGTTCAACCCCCAGTACCGCAAAAAAAAAAAAAAAAAAAAAAGTTAATCAGACTGTAACTAAAAAGTCAAAGGACTGTAAGGTAAAGATATAAGCTACTGAGTAGTGTTTTGTTCTCCTGTATATTCAACTGTGCTCTGATTTTTGCTCATTTATATTTATTGGTATGATCTTAGACACACTTCGTCCCCAGGCCTCAGCACTGTGCAGTGGTAGTGAGACTCCAGTGCACCCAGGAGCACCCTAAGGTGGCAGGGAAAGCCAGGAGCCCAACCTGCAAATGGTGCCAAGGGGCACTCAGGAGGCTGCCCAGCTGATGGCTACTGTCAAAGGATGGGCTGGTGAAGGGTGACATCAAGCACTGGATGACCTCACCAACAAAAAGTGAGGAAGCTGGGAACCATCCCAGGGAGGAGCCCCCAAGAGGACCAAAATTAAAGTTCCATCCCTTTAGCAGAAGGAAGGTTTGAGATTGAAACTCTGTTTTCTTTTAGTCACATTAGTTACATGTGTTACATTTAATATATAATGTATTTATGTGACATACAAGGTGTGACCAAAAAATACAGCAAATGTTTTCATTAAAAACATTTTTTGCAAGGTGCGGTGGCGCACACCTGTAATCCCAGCGATTTGGGAGGCTGAGGCAGGAGGATCACAAGTTCAAGACCAGAGGCAGTCTGTATAATTTAGCGAGACCCTGTCTCAAAAAGTAAAAAATGGGCTGGGGCCGCAGCTCAGTGATCCAGCACTTGCAGAGCATGCAAGTGCGAGGCGCTGGGTCCAACCCTCAGTACCACCAAAAAAAAAAAAAAAAACATGTTATGGTGAAAGACACATTGCCATTAATCCCACTCAAAATGCTCCCCTTGGCTTCTAACACATTTATCCCATCATTCCTGGCACTTGCTGAAGCAGTTCTGGGAAGGCCTCTTTCATGACTCTTCTCTTGGAGTACTGCAATTTCTCTCCTTCCTTTCTTTCTTCTCTTTCTTTCTTTTTTCTTTTTCTTTTCTTTCTTTCTTCTCTTTTTTTTTTTTTTTTTAGACATTGAACTACAGTGCGAGTGACTTTGTTCTGACATTTAGCCTGGTCCATCAGGGCCTAGCACTGAGGCAGGATAGAAAGACAGGACATTTAGGGACATAGAAAGAGAAAGAGCTTTCACCTCAGGATCTGGTTCGAACCTCACCAGCTGAGAATCAAGAACTTTGACACAACCACCAAGAAGCCTGCTGTGAGGACGGCCTGCACGGAGATGTTATTTTTGAGAGGCATTTGAAATAATGAAAATGTTAAAATGGCAATAAGGCTGCCTGGGGTCAAAATGTATGCCCCAGTGTGGGAATTTCTGTCTGTCAAATAAAAACACTACAGTGTGTCCTCATTCCCCTTATTCAACAGATCTGGTGCTGTGTGACTTCTGGCCCTCCCTCAAATCAAAATGATCATGGAAGGTAAACATTTTCAATAGGTTCAGGACATCGAGGCCTCCACAATAGCATAACTAAAAACACTCATGGAAGAGGATTTCCCGAACTGCTTCAGAAAGCAGCAAAAGTGACGGCGTAAGTGTATTGGAAGCCAGGGGGCATGTCCTGAGGGGGACAAATGCCAGTGTGTCTCTTGCTGTAATACATCTTTTTAAATTCCAATAGCCACTGTACCTTTTGATCACATCTCATATTTTATATGTATCGCATATGAAATACATAAATATAAAAATAAAATATGACTATCTTGGTTATCTGCCATTGAAAACCCAATGAACAGCAGAGAAGCACTGACAACAGTGTTTCGTCTATTGCACGTAGGGTTGCTATGAATCGGATAACAACTCGATGGCACCTAACAACAACAACATCTTGGTCATAAAAATAGAAAAAAGAGAGGTGACAGATGGCAGACAGATAGATCAGCTAGAGAAAGGAGAGCTCTATTTCATTTTGGGAATACCTGTGTCTGAGGTCCTTGAATCACCCTGCACACACCAACGAACCAAGTGGGACAATGTGCCCAGATGGGACAGCGTCAGGCTGCCGGCCTGGGAAGAAGCGTCAGGGGTTCACCCAGGCTCCTTTGCGTAAGGCATCACAAGGCCACAGACTCAGGGCCAGAAGGAACCCATGGTTGACTTCTCTACCTCCCCTATGCATGCAGGGCCACTGGATGCCCACAAGGCCACCAAGCCGCTCAGCAGCAGAGCTGGCCCTGACCCACGTCCACGTCACAAATCCACAGTGGCCAGCGAAGAGCAGAGCTGCGCAGCGCCCCCTGAGGGTGCCATCCACAGTAGGGGCAGAGGGGCCCCAGCAGTGGCCAGCCAAGCCTACGAGCGGGAACAAGCTCAGGGCCGGGACGGTGGGAGGCGCAGACGGGCACAGAGGGCAGGACGCGGTGACTCAGGGCAGAACAAAGAGCCTGCAGAAGAAAGCAATAAAATGAGCAGCCTCCTGGGAAAGGTCAACAGGGAGCCGTGTCATCCTGTGTCAA
>VMDO01031777.1:0-19708 GCA_007922755.1 Pedetes capensis
CAAAGGGGACTGAGGGGACTTTTAGGGAGTAAGAAAATATTTTAAAATGTCCTGGTAGCAACTATTGTACAATTCTGTAGCTCAGCTGGTAGAGTGCTGCTCTGCTCTGGAGCCCTGGGTTTGATCCCCAGCACTGTAAAAACTGGAGAAAGACCTGGCAGCCCACTCCCTAAAACCAATCCCCAAACAATAAGCCATTGAAAACTCTATGAATAGCAGAGAAGCAAGCCTGGTGCGGTGTCGAAGGCCTGTAATCCCAGTGGCTTGGGAGGCGGAGGCAGAAGGATCACAAGTTCAAGACTAGAGGCAATCTGCATAACCTATCGAGACCCTGTCTCAAAAAGTCAAAAAAAAAAAAAAAAAAAAAAAAAGGGCTGGGGGTGCAGCTCAGTGGTCCAGCACTTGCAGAACATGCAAGTGCAAGGCCCTGGGTTCAACCCCCCCGTACTGGGGGGGGGGGGGAAAGCAGAGAAGCACTGACATGATGCCAGGCATGGTACAGTGTTGGGGAGTGTTTCATTCTATTGCACATAGGGTCACTATGTTGGACCTGATTCAATGGCACCTAACAACCACCACCAACTAAAAATCACTGAATACTAAAAATGGGTGAATTTTAAGGTATTTTAATTACACCTCAATCAAACTATTGGAAAATCAGTGATGTGAAGGAAAACCAAGGAAGCACAAATAGGCAACCTAAGAATGTAGCTAAACCTAATGGTCCTTTAGTATTTCAAGAAATGTTGTTGAGTCTCTTCTTTGGCCTAATGCTGGACACACAATAATGGAGACTCTTCACCACCTAGTAAGTACAACAGAGTAGCAAAAAGGTTGTCACGGTTGGATACAGCCAAAGGCAAACAGAAGACACCAGGCTGACCAGACACACGTTCCCGCAGGTGGTGATATCTAAACTGAGACCTTGAAGGACAGTTTCGGGAAGGCTGAGTGGGAAGAACCATCATGGTGGTCTTCTTTGCCATGAAATGGAGTTTAGGTTTTGTCAATAAGAAAAACATCTGTCCACCACATGCCTGGGATAATTCCTGTGAGAACTGAACAACCCCATATAATTTTTTTGGTTGTGTAATATTATTATTAATAGAAGTAAAAACCAGTAATGCTAGACTTCAGGGTGAAGAGGAATGGGCTTTCCTGCTAATCACGAAGCCAGTCCAAAGAACAAAAAGTAAAGCAAACAAAAAAAGCATTTGAGTTTCGTTAAAGCTTCCATTCCACTCTTTACCTATTGGGCTCTTCAGTTCTGATGGAGGGGGTTGTAGACTACACAGAGACAGCTGTTTGTTATTCTAAGCCTTTGGCCTTTCTTTGCATTACACAGCCCACATATGATCTGGCTGTCTATTCTAGCACAAAGATGTGTGCTACTGTGACTTCCCCTCCCTGACCCATCTGCTCCTCCAATGTTCATCATAGCAGTGGGGACAGACCTCCACAACCTGGGCAGGTCAGCTGTTTCCTTAGGCAACCAGGACTGAGAGTGTGAGCAGCTGGGTCTCAATGCTTGCCAATATAGCTAGCATCAGAACACCAGCTGATAAGTTAGGTCAGTTCCATGGCCCTTCTCAGGGAGTTCCCTTATGTTCAAATGAGCTACGCTGCCTGCTCATTGGGGATTACTGAGAGGACCAGGTAAGAATCAATGACTAAAGCACGTGTTGGTGAGGGGTGTAGGGGTGTGAAATATCACCCAAAATCTTAAAAAATAAAGTACTAGCCAAGAGTCTAACCATTACTTAATGGATGAGGTAGAACACAAACTTTTGTGTTTTCGGGAGGGGGGCTTGAGATTGAACCCAAGGTTTCACACATGCTAGGCAAGTGCTGTACCACTGAGGTACACCTCTAGCCCACAAACTGACTTCTGGAAAAGTATTATTGAAGATTTCCCCAACATTCACAACCACAGTACCAGGCCGGAACCCTAGGCAGGCAGATCTGGAGCATAGCTCTACTTAAGAAAGTGGAAATAAAAGGCAAGAGTGAAGTTCTTCACACACTCATGAGCAAATTACCACCAAGCAAACTGGCTGGCCCCAGAGTTGTGAGTTATATCCCAAGGGAGGGACCTGGGAATGAATGTGTAGCTTAAAAAAATTCCCAACTTTTTTTTTTTTTCCCAATCCTAGTGCTGGAAGGTTGAACCTAGGGCCTTGTGCATGGTAGGCAAGCACTATGAGCTGCACTCCCCAGACTATTTTTTATCTATCTAAAGACAGGGTCTCCCTAAATTAGGCAGGTTGTCTCTGGCCTTGAACTTGTGAACCCAGGGCCTTGTACATACTTTGCAAGTGCTCTACACTGGGCTGCATGCTGGCCTTTTTTTTTTTTTCTCTTTCCTGAGACAGGTCTCATTGTGTAGCCCAGTCTGGCCTTGAACTTACATGGATCCTCCTGCCTCAGCCTCCGAGTGCTGGGATTATAGGTGTGCACCACCACTCCCATATCCTAGCCCATTTTTTAATTTTGAGACAGGGTCTCACTGAGTTATGCAGCCTGCCTCTGCCTCCCAAGTCCTTGAGGTTACAGGTTGTGAGCCACCATGCCTGGCTTCACAAGAATATTTATTTGTATTTAATCCAATATACATTTTTTGTTTTACTGAATCACAGTAAAAATATTTTTCTTCTCCCTCTACCCTTGTCTCTATGATTTACTTCTAATATTTTAAAAAATAAATCAGGAAAGGGCACAAGTATTAGGAGTGGTTTTTTTTTTTTTTTTTTTAATTTCTCTTTGGTTTCTTAACACAAAAGACATGCGTTCTATAAATAAAAGATTTTCTGTGAAACAATAAATTGTGGGGGGGGGGACATAAAATTCCTACTTAGTCACATCTCTGTGGTCTAGTCAAGAGGCTGGTCCTTGGCTCCTATCTGGCCGTAATCTCAGGTGAAACCCAGAAAGGAAGACTGTGTGTCATCCAAGGTGAAATGCCCAAGTACAGTGAACACCACAGACTTTTGCTCAGCACTGTGCTGGACCCCAAGGCCCCCTGAGCACCATGTCTGCCCTACCTCCTTGTAACAGCCTTTCCACAGTATCCTTGGGTGATGCTCCTCTCTTCAGGGTGCTATTGGAAAGGTTCCAGCACTGAAGAGCCAGACCAGCCATTTGCTCTCAGCTTGGGGAAGTGACAATGGGTTGCATGTGAAAACATTGGCGCTTGTTCAATTGTGCTCAGAGCCCAGATGGAAACATCGGCTCACTCTTACTTGTAAACAGTAACCTCAGTTCTGCACGAGGAGGTGGGAGTAGACTCAAGAAGGCCACTATAAGAGCAGAAGACTGTAGGAAAACAATCTGTCATCCCCAGTGGTGAAACCTGGCTGGCATCTGCAGGACCCAGCAAGTCCCACTCAGTAGCCCACTGACCCTTAATTCCTTTACAATCCAGGCTCGTCAGTGCTGCTTTAAATTCACAAAAGAAAGGGGCTTGTAATAATAAGATGAGCATGATACACTCCTCTTAATAAGAAATGAACACCTCCAGCCTCCTTCCAAGTCTACCTCTGTAGGCAAACCAAGGGGCATTGAGAAATGAGAAATGCTGGCGTTCTACCGAGAGCCCAGGTTAAACATTATCAGTAATCAGATTACTCAGTCTTTGAAAATAAAAGCATCATTTTCAAGTGCTTGTTGCAGAGGCCCAGCTCCTAAGTTGAAGGTAACAAAGCCCCTTCCCTCTGAATACATGGCGATTGCATACTCTGGTAAACCTGATGTCCTGGGGTGGGGGGCCCCAGGCTCCACATTGTGCCTTTCTGAATTGGCTTTAAGACCACTCCAGGTGTGTAGTGAAGGACAAGAAGCCAATCAGGTGGAGAGTGGGACCCTAAGACCCAGTCTGGGGCTAAAAGGAACTGTGTCCTCTTTTAGTCTTTACTGGAAGAATTTGAGAAAACAAGATTTTGGCAGCAGCAGGTAAGGATGATCCCACTACCCAGTGCACTGGTAACAGAAAATGTCCTCCTTTTTGGGTCCTGCTGTGCTACACAAAGGTCCCATCCTTGGAAGAAGGAGCATGGAGTCTCTTCACGAGGTCATTTGCCAAAATTAGAGGAAGAAATATAAAATCTGTTCTTTGCAGCAGCAAAAAGATTCTTTCAGTCTTTAATTCTTTACGTCATAAAGCCAGCTTTGCTTGAATGCAAAGCCCCACTTTGCTGGTCAGTCTGCCAAGGGCTGGCGGGAAGCCAGGCCTGTGGGATTGGCGAGTAGATGGCGGAACAATGGAATGGCAAGGCAGACAAGGTTACCACACCAAGCTAGCACATGGCTGGTAGGAGCAAGCCCCTGTTTAGGTTCTAGAGTTATGAATGGTCAACATGCCCCCGAAGAATCACAATAAGGAAAATGATCTGAGAATGACACATGGGTGAGTGAGAATCTGGCCAGACATGCTACTTTCTGCTGGTCAAAAAAGGAATCACCAGTGGGGAATCTGAATGAGTCCTGCGGTGTCAATGGGAGGTAATCACAGGGGTGTCTGGTGCCTCCAGTGAAAGCTGGGAACTCCCACCTGGAAGAGAGGCAATAATTCAGCCAACTCACTAAGCCTATGATTAAAAAAGTCCTCTGATGGTGGGTGTGAAGCCAAACCCCATGAGCACCTTGCCACAGGACCAGTCAAGAATGCCCTGATTCCAGACATGCTGGGGCTCAGAGGGAACCCCAACTGCTTTACGAGGCCTCAGGACCCTGGGATCCGAATGTGGGAGTGGATACCGCCATTTTCAAGTTTGACAGTTTTCCATTCAAACATGTATTTGACTTTAGTCTTTTATGTTTTCTTCATGTAAGAAAATGTTCACTTTTTTTTTTTTTTAAAAAGAGTAGTTTTCCTTCCAGTTTCCTTCAAGTGTCTCTTGGTTTAAATTTCCTTCAGTTTCATTCAAGTATTGTTTCCCCTTTGCTTCTTCTGGACAAGATGGAAAAAAATCTCACTGGAATCCCAAAGTTAACACAGGGAAGACTTCTGTCCTCCCTGCTTACCTGGAGACAGGGACAAAATCCTCTGTGCCCTATGATGGAAGAAGGAGCATGCCGTGTGCGACTAGCATGCTGCGGTAGCTGTACCATCACAAGCAGTAAGAACACTTGGGGTCTCCTTTTTCTCCCAGCCACGCCACGTGGTTTCCAACAGGCTTGGCCACTGCAGTCTCCCTCAGGCCAATTGGCCACCACATGGCTGGAGAATATGCAGGTGAGCAGTGGTGCCAGATGGAAGTTCTTCTGCAAATGAGCAGCTCACAGTACTGCGGCAGGTAGGAGCTGGGCTTGGATGGAGCCTGTGTACAAGTGGACCAGGAAAGCAGTTCCATGTCACAGGCTTTTGTGACCCAGAGGGGCTTCTGTCCCATGCTGTGCACTGTGATGACCTACGGTCACAAGGGCAGTACAGCGAGGGAGAGCTTAAGTACCTGGAAACACTGTACCTCTGGCAAGCTCCCATTTCAGCTGGTCTTCAGGTCTACCGCCTCTCCTAAGAGGGACTACCCCTAGAAGAAAGTACCTATGTCTGCACCAGATCCCTACCCCACCGCATCCTGCCCTCAGCCTTAGATGGTGAGAAGAGGGATGCAGCCCACACCGACCCCTCCCTCATGGCATGCCATAGGGGCCATAAATGTCCAGCAGTCCGTCTCTGGGTCATACATCTCCACTGAGCTGAGGTTCGACTGTCCATCATAGCCTCCCACTGCGTAGAGGCGCCCACAGCTGGCCACAAGGGAGACTCGGCTCCGGCGTGTGAGCATGGGGACTATTAGGCACCACTGGTCTGCCACAGAGCTGTACATCTCGGCGATGCTGAGGAAGCCAGAGCCGTCATAGCCCCCGCAGACAAACATCTTGCTTCCCAGGGAGGCGGCACCATGGCGACAGCGCTTGTTGAGCATGCCAGCAGCGGGGTGCCAGGTGGCTGTGTGGTGGTTGTAGTGCTCTACCTGCAGCAGGGAGAGAGGCACCATAATAGACCCCTCAGAGCCAAAGCCCAGTCCGCAGGGTGACCTTATGGGGCTCCCGAGGCTCAGGATGGAGAGGCCTGCAGATGAAGAACTCGGTCAGCACGGGTCTGGCTCTGATCTGATCCCTCTGTTGTGCAATTGCTCTTAGGCTTACAGGGGCAGTGAGAGGTCACATAATCCGACCTTTCTGCCACCTCCAAGGAAACAAAGGATTTGGCCAAGGATGCGCTGCTAGGTAATGACAGAGCTGGGAAGAGAGCGGGGTCTTCTGGAATTCTCTAGAGTACTTTCCACCACAGCACAGACATTTTTTCTTTTCAGTGCTGCGGGAGTTGAGCCTAGGACCTCACACATGCGAGGCAAGTACTCTACCACTGAGCTGCACCCTCAGCCCCTTTCTAATTTTTTTTTTTAATTTTGAGATAAGGTCTGGCTAAGTTGCACAGGCTGCCTCCAGCCTCAAATTTGCAATCCTCCTGCCTCAGCCTCCCCAGCAGCTAGGATTACAGGTGTGTGCCACAGCGTGTGGCTGCTGCTGAGCTTTCTATAAGAATAAATGCAATGTCAAACAAAGTAGTTAGTAGAATATAACTGTCTGCAAATTCATTCTTGGAATATAATTCAGCTTACTTTGGGAAGGAATTTCAAAAGATCTCGTGTAGCATTCCAGGGGCACCTGCATGGGACAGGCAGAGGTGACTACACTTTACCCCTACTTTGTGTACACTGGCTCTTCCCCAGAAGGTAAGAATTTCAGAGGGTGCAAGAGACAGCCTGGAACGTCAGTAGGTGATGCTTTACCTAGCAGTAGCAGGGCTAAAGTTTTTTTTCAAAATAACTCAAAAGATGAAAGAAGTAGGTACCCTTAGCCCAGGAGGAGCCCAGACTCACACTGTTGAAGATCTGCAAACCGTCGTGGCCACCAGACACATATATCCTGCCCTCAAAGATTGTAACCCCAGCAGCACTGCGGTTTGAGCTCATTGGGGTCACCACTGTCCACCTTCAGAAAAGAGTCAAAATAGGAAGAGGGGCATGAGATTTAGCATATCTGTCATCCCAAGATAAATTAGCAAGGTTCAGATGGCCTGTGTTGTGCCCCTTGGTGTCCAGGACAACCTCCCCACTTCTCAATCACCTCTCCTACCTCCTCTGCTACTGACACTGTGGCCACTGCCTCTCGCCCAAGCTTTAGACTCACAGCCTGTCTCCAATGGCATGCAAAGTCAGCATATCTCAGTCCCCCCCCCCCTGCCCCCGGTACTGAGGGGTGGAAGCCAGGGCCTTGTGCATACTTTGCAAGCGCTCTACCACTGAGCTGTACTCTTAGCCTTTTTTTTTTTTTTTTTTTTAACTTTTTTACCTTGACATGGGGTCTTACTAAATTCTGTAGGCTGCCTCTGGCCTGGAACTCATGATCTTCCTGCCTCCACCTCCTGGATCGCTGGGATTATAGGTGTGCACAACTGCACCAGGCTAAAATCAGTGTATCTCAAGTAAGGCGTCTCCTACACATCTGTAACTCCCTGGTCTTGTTAACAGGACCTCCAGCTACTTAGCTGCTGCATGTATAAAACTCAGGGTGCGTTTGGCTTCTTCTCCCTCACCTTCAACATTCTTATGGTCCCAAGTGCTGGTTGGTTTGCTTCCTAGCCCTTACGTGTTCCCATCCCCACTACCACTGCCTGGCTCTGGCCTCTCACCTGAACTACTGCAACAGTCTCCTTACAAGCTGCCTGGATGTCAGGCCACCCCTACCCCAATCTGCACCCTACATGGCCAGAGGAAGGGCTCCTCCAGTGGCTGTACCATGTCCCTTCACTGGCTTCTCACTCTTTCCTCTAAGGCACAGTCCAAGTTCTCCAGTGTGCTTCTTTACCATGTGGTCTTCAGCCATCTTCCAGCTTCACTCTGCATTCCATGGCACACAAGCCTTCTCTGTCTCCTTTCCATACTCCGTCCTGCAACCCACTAGATCCTAACAGTTGAGCCTCTCTGCTATTTTTCCCTGCCTGCCTATGACAGGCATCTCCCACGGTCTATCCATGATGGGTCTCACCTCAGAAGACACCCACCACTCTGCCTCTCTCCCAGCCCCAGCGAAGGTGAGAGTGCTCTCCATTCTGGGACAAAAGCTCCAGACACAGGCCTGTGGAGCAGGAGGAGCATGATGCGCTCAAGGTCAGACACCCAGCTTGCTGTGTGACATACAGCAAGTTGGTTAAGTGACAAAATATTGGCTTAAAAGCATCCCTAGTCCATTCAACTCATTTGTTTACATTTTGTTACATAAGATGAGCAGATTCAAATACTGAAATAAAAAATTCAGGCTAATCTTGTCAGTTTTCCAAAGGGTGTTCTATAAAATCAACCCACAAGATATATAAAGTACAGGTTAATCTGGGTTCCTTACTGCAGAAATTTCCAGAGCCTTTGCAATGTTAATATGCATTATGGAAAGACAAGAACTCTGGAAGAACAAACACTCACATTTCCCAAGGTTATCTGACCATATAACATTTTTCTTCCTTTTTCCATGCTTTACCTTATCTACTTTCCAACATGCTATTCATCTACTACTTATCCCCTTTCACCTGCATTTCCATTAAAATGGGCTGATTTAGCTAAAAGGTACAGACCATTAACTAAAAGTTTCCAAGTACCTATGTAGCCTATTTGTTTCTTAAAATTTATTTAATCAAGAGTCATTTAACCAAAGGTTATTAAATATCTATTATATGCAACATAATATAAGGGCAAAAAGAAGCCACTCAAGCAGGGTATGGTGGCATGTGCCTATAGTCCCAGCACTCCAGAGGCTGAGGTGGAAGGATTACTAAAGTCCAGGAGTTCAGAGACTAACCTGGGCAAGACCCCTATGTCTAAAAAAGAAAAAGGAAAAAAAAGAAAAAAAAGAAAAGCAGCTTAAATTAAAAACTTGCAGCTCCAGTTTTCATACTGCTTAACAAGCTCTGGGGGGCACGGAGTCCTTACTTGTCCGTCTCAGGTGAGTAGGTCTCCACAGAGTTGAGGGAAGAGTTGCCATCATAGCCCCCACAGACATAGATCTGCCCATCCAGCACGACTGTCCCCATGGCACTGCAACGACAGAGCTGTTATCCCGGATGGGCCTCAGATTCCCTGGGGCAGCCTGTCAGGCCCACTGAAAAATGAATCTATCAACTGCCTCTTTCTAGAATAAACCGACGTTCCAGGCACATGACCAACTTAAAGGTATAAAATTAAGGCCACAGAAGTTGCTCTGTGGTCCCCCGCCCACCCCTCAGCTTTGAGCTACCTCCCCTCTTAGCTGTTTTCAGTCCTTGGTCTGTCTGAAATGCTTACCTCCCACCTTACCATGCTGAGGTCTAACTCACTTTTAGGGCCCAGGTCAAATTCTTTCTCCACAAAACAAAACAAAACAAAACATCCTGGATCCCTTAGCAAGAATTACTCTCTTCCAATCTGCTCCCCTTCACCCTCAGGGGCTGCTTTATTATTGCACCTGTCACAATCATGAGGTCATTCACCAGATTTTCATGAACCATTCCCAGGGCACACTGTCCTAGGCACTAGGTTAAGAGTAGTGAGTGTTGAGTGCCAGTGTATACCTGTAATCCGGGTGACCTGGAAGGATGAGGCAGAAGGTTGGCAAGTTCAAGACCAGAAGCAGCCCACAAAACTTAGTGAGATTCTGTCCCAAAATAAAAAATAAGAAAGGGGTTGGGGATATAACTCAGTGGTAAGAGTGCTTGCCTAGAATGCATGAGGTCCAGGGTTTGACCACCCAGTACAGAAAGAAAAAGCGTAGTGAGTCACCCCATAATTCCTGCCCACAAGGCATTCATTCAGGTTCTGTCACGACAGGTGCCAGGAATCTATTTGCCACTTCTCAATAAGTGGCAACATCTTGGAGACAGGAAAGGTCTTCATCTCTGTGACCTCAACAGTGATTCCGGCGTCTCTCAGCAAATGTTTGTTGTGTTACCTTTGACCTTTCCCATTCAATCACTCTGAAGTTTAACAGATGTGTTTATGTTGCATGCATGGCCCCAAATTTGTCTTAGTGGGCGATGCTACAGCTTCTGTTTGCTGTGTACTTACTGCAGGAGTCAGGTCCTCTGTGCGTGGTATTTCCAACCCTCACCCTACCCTGCAAGGAATAAAGGAGCACCACATACACACGGGCAGCTGGTTGCGGGGACTGGGCTCTCTTCTCAAGGCTGCTTAAGGGAGGCAGGTCTAGAATTCCAATGGCACAAGCCTAACCCCCCTGTTTCTTACAAATCAAGCTCTCCTAATATCAAAGACCTAGGGGTATGGATAATCACATAATCTTCCATTCTTCACAAGGCCTATGAAAAATTAAACATGAATGCCAAACTGCCTAATACACTGTGTTCTTTTTTCCCCCCTCTATTGGGGAATTGAACCCAGGGCCTGAGTTGCATTCCCAGACCATTTTTTACTTTTTGAGGCAGGGTCTCACTAAGTTAGGCAGACTGCCTCTGGTCTCGACTTGCCATCCTCCTGCCTCTGCCTCCCAAGCTGCTGGGATTACAGGTGTGCGTCACCAGTCCTGACTATTTTACTTTTTATTTTTTGAGACAGGGTTTCACTAAGTTGTGCAGGCTGCCTCTGGTCTCGAACTTGCGATCTCTTTGGCTCTGCCTCTTGAGTAGCTGGGATTACAGGCGGGAGCTATCATACCCGGTTCTTATTCATTGTTTTCAAATCTGATGCTGCAAAAGACTAAAAATGAACCTGGGTATCTAACAAATAGGAAAATAAAATACACCAGGATTACTATCACTTTTCAAGTGTATCCAGCCAATGAAACTGATGCATACAATGTCTCTTTCAGGGACATAGTAACAGACCCACTAAACCAAGCTGAAAGAGTAGAAGGACTTATCCTAGGCAAGGACTTTGGAAGGTGATGAATTCCCTAGATAGTTAATACCCTTCTAGATAAAGACACGAGGTAACCATAAAAATTAAGTAACAATTCAGGAATTCACTAACACTATGAGAATGAGTTAAGAGGTGTGCCTAAACCATCTGAACCCAACTACCAAATAAGTGGTAAAGACAAGTGTGAAAAGGGAAGGGAAAGTGATTGGTGTGGCTTGAAATAGCCCAGCGACTGGAAGATGGAAGGAGACAGGGGGGAAAGATGGCAGAAAGGAGGTTGTCACTAACTGGCAAGATGAAAGTGGGTGGGATGTCAGGAGAGAAGCAACTAAGAACATTTTAAGGTAACCTATAATTTAAAAGGGATGAATGGAACTGGGCACATGCTGCTAATACCAGGGTATTAACCACAGCTATGAAAAGAAACACTCAGAGGACTTTCCTCCCAGACCTCACTTGAAACCCAATGACATCAAAGCAAGGAAGTGGCCCAGAGCAGACACATAAGGAAGGCCGAGGCAAAAAAGCCACTTGTGGTTGGGGATGTGAGGCAATGAGTCCCATGATCATGGAAAGCTGAAAAATGTCCAAGGGACAAAGGAAAGACCAAAGTGGGGAGAGAAGAAAGAATTGTGAGAGCATTCTTCATATTCTTTCTCTTTCTCCTCCTCCTCCTATTCTTCTTCTTTTTCTCTTCCTCCTCCTATTACTACCACTACTCTTTCTCCTCCTTCTCCTCCTCCTCTTCTTGCTTCTCTTCTTCCTCCACTTCCTCCTTCTCCTCTTCCTCTACCTCCTCCTCCTCCTCTTCCATCACCTCCTTTTCCTCTTCCCCCTCCCCCTCTTCCTCCTCTTGGGGGTTGAACTCAGGGCTTTGCATATACTTTGCAAGTGCTCTGCTATTGGGCTGCCACTTTAGCCTATTTTTCATTTTTTGATATAAGGTCTTGCTAAGTTACATAGGCTGCCTCTGGCCTTGTACTTGCAATATTCCTGCCTCAACCTCCTGAGTCACCAGGATTACAGGTGTGCACAGTCGTGGGAGGAGCAGATATTATGTACATTTTTTCCCTTCCAAAATAAACCTACTTCGACCCTTTGTGAACCTGGTCTTTTTGCGACAAAGGCAGATTCCTCCTGTCTTGTGGCCACATGTTAACACTGCTGAATGAGGAATGTGTATATCATTTTTATGTGGCAAAGGACTTCTACACTAGTTTTCTGTCTTCATCACATACACTGTCACTTGATCTCTTTTTTTTATTTCCTGGACATATGATTTACAAGTGGAGACCCTGAAGCACAGGAAGGTGAAAAAATCTGTGAGATCAGAATTACAGGCAGAAAGGGCAACTAAGTCAGTGGTTTTTAAACTGTTCCTTTGAAAATTTCATGTAATATGTCCCCCTAAAATTGGGTATATGTCAAGGAAGCTCAAGATGTAAAAGAGATAAATGCAGAGCTGTTCTGGTGAAATGGGCAGGGTGCTAGGACTGCTGTCCTCTCCTTTCTCAGTCCTCCGAGGACAGACATCAGAGTGCCATTTGAAATCACTCATCCACTGTGGCCTCCAGGGGGCAGATCTTGTCTGTGACACCCTGGAGCAGTATGGGCCCTCCCACTCCCTGAGCACATGTCTGACATAAGGAAAGATGCCACCTGTTATCTCTGCACTAAAAAGGCTAAAGGCAAGCACTACTAGGATGTCCTCTAATCCCACCTCTTATTTGGGAAATGTGGGCAGTCACCTGGTGGGAGAAACAAGTAGTCAGACAGTGTTTAGTGACATAAACTTGGTCCACCTTGCCAACACCTACATGCACCTGTCTGGGGAATGTATGTGACCCGAAGTATAGAGCGCTGCTTTGTTTCACACACTCCCTGGGCAGTGAGAGCAGAAGTCCAGCAAGAGTCCTGGAGGAAGGAAAGTATGAAGAAAAACACCCTGGATTTCCTTTCATCACTAATAAAGTTAAATCCTCCCCATTCTTCCTGTTTCAACTTCAATCCTCCTCTTCCTTGAAATCTTGCAGACATTCTAGTCCAGTTTCTCTCCCTCCTTGAATCTTCTGAAACACACACTTTCAGTCCTTATCTGGCCCGTAAGTAACAATACAACTGCCACATGTTCATGCCCCAACTCCCTCAAAGAGCAAGGCAGATAAGCAGACAGGGGCCCGCTTAAGCAGACAGGGGCCCACTTCATGAGGTGCTGGCAGTGGCTGGCCTCCCTGCATGACAGCACTAGGCCAAAATCTGTATTTTACTTTATTTTTTAATTAACTAATTAGTTAATTAATTTAGTGGTCCTGAGGGTTTAAACCTAGGGGCTCATGCATGCTAGACAAGTGCTACACCACCAAACTGCACCCTCAGCCCCTTTTATACTTTTTCTTTTGAGACAAGATCTTGCTAGAGTTGCCCAGGTTGCCTCTGGCCTCGAGCCTGCAATCCTCCTGCCTTAGTTTCCCGAGTCACTGTGATTACAAGTGGGTGCTCAGCATGTTTTACTTCATTATGTGCCCACTAGATGCTCAGTGTGTTTGCTTAGCCAGGCTGAGGCTTCCGGAATACCTTCTTTTGCTATTCATGCTGCCCACTCTGGTCCACGTGTCTGTCTCTGGGTTGTAGGCCTCCACAGTGCTTAGCCGCAGCTGGCCATCATATCCCCCGATGGCATATAGGAGCCCGTTCACCACAGCCACACCCACGCGGCTTCGGGCTGTTGTCATGGGATGGCACTTCTCCCAGCGATTGGCAATGGGGTCGAACACTTCCACGACATTCAAGGAATCACCTGCATAAAAATTTGCTACTCAAATTAAAACAAATGAGACCACTTGTTTAGATCACAGATATTGGGCATGGATTATATGGAACATTTGACTTGATTCTATTAGCTTTTCCCATGAATTACTCAGGGCATGAGGCACCACTAAGAAATTTCAGCCATGGTAACCTCAAACCTGCTTAAGGAAAATCAGAATCAGACAGGGGGCATTCACTTTCTAGAAAGAGTAGTTTTCAGTTATAGTCAGGTACTCCTCCTGTTAATAGCCAACAATAAAGGAAAAGGGATCCAGAATTTCTCCAATGTAGGAGGCATGCCCAGAGGGAAGGGCATCGGTCCCAATGCCAGTTTGCACTTAGTAGTGAGTAATTCTAGGGAAGTTGCTTTGTGTTCCCATCCTGTTTCACATGTCATGAGGTTTAAATAATAGATATAGCATCTAGCATGACTCTAGCATATACTTGTTGTTGTTGTTAGGTGCCGTCGAGTCAGTACCCGGCTCATAGAGACTCTCATAGGGTTTTCAATGGCTGACTGTTTCGGGATTGCCTTGGGAGTGGATTGCCAGGTCCTTCTCCCAAGCATATACTTAGTGCTCAATAAATAGTAGTCATAGCAGCAAGGAGTAATAATTCCAACCCTACCTTTTTCATCAGATTTTTAGGATGATCAATTGTAATAATCCTTTCCTTGTTATATGTTGTGTTGGGGCACTTAGCACTTGCTACACTCTACTGAGTTGAGGACTTACCTTTTCTAGGCTATATGGTTAACAAACAGAAGACTAGAACCTATGTCTCATTAATCTTCCATTTGAAGTAAAACTTCACAAGAATGCTCACCAGCTCCTTGAGGAGGGGTCAAGGCCCCATGCGGCCTTCTTGGAAATATGACTGTCTGACACAAGAGCTGCTGATAACATGGATGTAAAGCATGTGTGTGCTTCACCGGAGGGGGAATATGAAGAGTTAAGAAGTATTACTAGGCTGGGTATGGTGGTACACACCTATAATCCCAGCTACGCAGGAGGCAGAGGCAGGAGGATTGCAGGTTCAAGGCCAAAGGCAGCCTGCATAACTTAGCAAGACCCTGTCTCAAAATAAAAAGTGAAAAATGAGCTGGGGGTGCAGCCCAGTGGTAGAGCACTTGCAAAGTATGTGTGAGGCCCTGGGTTCAATCCCCTAATATTGCCAAAAAAAAAAAAAAAAAGTATTACTGATGGTGGCAGACCTGGATAATCTTCCTTGTCTTGGTGACATTTTCACAGTCTGGCCCAGAGATCCATAAGACCCAATGTGAATGGCCCGATTACAGAACTGGGTCTCTGATTGTACCCTACCTAGGGCTGAGTAAATACTATAGATAATGTGGTATTAGGGAAGAGTGCTGCTTTAAGAACTAGGACACTGAGTTCCAATCTGTGCTCTGTCCCAAACAACTTGTGTGACTATGGCACAAGTTTTCTGGGCCTCAAAATCCTCATTGGTAAATTTCAGCTTATGGTAACCTCAAACCAAATATATCCTTCATTTCTTCCTTCCTTCCTTCCTAGTACTAAGGGTTGAACCCTGGGCCTTAAGCATTCTAGACAAGTGTTCCACAACTGAGCCACATCCCCAGCACTGTTTTCACATTTTATTTTTAGATAGGGTACTTACCGGTAGGTTGCACAGGCTGTCCTCTGGCCTCAAACCTGAGATTCTCCTGCCTCTGCCTCCTGAGAAGCTGGGATTACAGGTGTGCACCATGGTAACTGGCAAACCTAATTCGTTAAGGCTTTTTGGGCACTGACCTTCTGACTCAATGGTGTGAATACATGGCAAACTCTAACTGCAGAGCAATTACACCAAGTCAACAGGGGCAAAAGAGGTAAGAGCACAAAAGACAGAAACCAGAAAGGCCAGGCTAGGCTGAGTGTGCTCCTTCATCCAAGGAGTCCCAGTCAGAGCTCTGTAAAGGGGAGCTGCAAGATACCTGCTGAGTTGAGGCCCCCCACGGCGTAGATAAGCCCAGCGATGGATGTGCAGCAGCGAGGTCGAGTTCGGAAAGCTGGTAGATGGGGCCGGCGCTCTGGCATGAGGTGATAGTCCTTTGCTTCGTCTACCAGGTCCCTGGAATATGGTGCAAGATGCTATGACAGGAGGTATTCTCCCCGTTTGGTCTACATTTGCTTTTTGTTTGTTTGTGTGTGTGTGTGTGTGTGTGTGTGTGTGTTACTGGGTATTGAACCCAAGGCCTTGCGCTGGCATGCTCTGCAAGTCTGGACCACTGTGCTGCACCCCCAGCCCATTTTTTTTACTTTTTGAGACACGGTCTCGCTAAATTATGAAGACTGCCTCTGGTCTCAAACTTGCGATCCTCCTGCCTCCACCTCCCAAGCCTCTGGGATTACAGGCATGCACCACCTTGCCCAGCTATGTTTGCATTTTTGAGTCTAGCTCTACCACCCTCAATTGCAGGGAAAACCTGGGAGAAGCCTTCTGGGAAGTGTGATCTCAAAGAACCCAGATGAGATTGGGGGAGGCCATGTATAGCTACTAAGACATGCTCAAAGTGAAAGGGCAAGACAAGCAGAGCCTACCTCAGCTAGTGCAACTAGAATGATAGGCATGAGAATAGGATGGGAGCTAAAATGGCTGGGGTGGGGTAGGCTCAAGAATCAGCCTGCATCTGAACGCACTCCAATCTAGCTCTTCCCTTCCTCCCCATGACCACACCAGGGCTCACACCCTGCAATCAATCATCCCTCACCCGTACTGTGGCAGCGCCACCAATGGCTCTAGATGGGATTTCCCTGTCTCCAGCTTGTCCCTCCAGCCCACCCTCCACACCATTGTCCATGTTGGGTTTTTTCTTTTTTTCCTTCTTTTCTTCTTTCTTTTTCTCTTTCTTTCTTTCTTTCTTTTCTTTCTTTTTCTTTTTTTTTGGCAATGCTGGGGGGGCCTCATTCACACTTTGAAAACGCTCTTCTACTAAGCTGCATCCTCAGTCCCCTTTATAAAATTTTTATCTTGTCACTGAGTCTTGTTGGGTTATACAGGCTGCCTCTGGCCTCAAACTTGTGAACCACCTGCCTCTACCTCCTGAGTTGTGGGGATTACAGGTGTGAGCTACGATGCCTGGTCTCCATGCTTCTTTTTTTCCCCTAAGAAAAGAACCTTCTTTGATAGTTACACACTGCCGACAGAATAGTTCACACTCAACAGCTCCAGGTACACCTCTACACCTTCACATTGTCTGCACCAAGCCACTGACTTCCTCCTGTACCAGCTGATCCCAACCAAGGGTGAGGAAATGAAGGAGAGAGCTAAATATGTACAAGAATCTTGTCGGCAAAGGAGACAGAAGTATTTCATGGTTGTGAATGTGACAAGCAATTTGGAAGATGGATATTTTTCTCTGCTGCTTTAATTTTATTCAATCCTATTGGGTTGCCATAGTCTGAACTTTCTTGGTAGCTCTACTGGGCCTGGTGGCCCTGACTTTCTCTGGGCAGAAGTTTCACACACTAGTGAACAAGTCCTCCCCTTTCCCCATCACTGTCAATGCAAACCCTACGCCCCCCCCCCCAGAGGCCAATGCACTGACTCTTATTTCCTGGAGGGTGTGAGGAGCCCAGGAAGTCCTACTGCACCACCAGTGCAGACAGGGTCAAGGCACGCAGTATAGACTTTGGTACATTCACAAATAGCTCACTGGGTGAAGATGCTGTAACATCCTGAGATAAGGTAGGAGAGAAAAGCCCCTTCTGCTTTTATGTTCCCATGTGACATGTCCCTCTGCCCATGGTGTGAGTCTTGGGCTCTGGTAACTTCTTCTACACAGAGGGCGGGCCCACCCATGTGCCATGAATTAGAGTGCTTGTTCCAAACCTTTCCTACTGTGGGCTGGAACAGGTGGCTGAGTTATCCTCCTTCCTTGGCCCTCAGCATTGTCCTGCACAAGTCAACGCTTGCTCACCTGCATTTGTGACAGCAACGCACCAGGTCATCTTGCTGCACCCGGTCTGACAGGAACTGGGGCCGGCAGAGAGGCAGGCGGATGTTGAACAGCAACTCGGGCAGGCACGGCCCCCTCTGCTCCCGGTCATATCTGACCCACGCCAGTGCAGCTTCAAAGACCTGCCACCACAAAGAGTAGATCATCTGGCTGCAATTCTTTCCACCCAGAGGACACACTCCTGTCCCTTAATTTTTTTTTTTTCTGTTTTTTGCAGTACTGGGGGTTGAACCCAAGGCCTCACGCTTGCATGCTCTGCAAGTGCTGGACCACTGAGCTGCACTCTTAGCCCATTTTTTTACTTTTTGAGACAGGGTCTCGCTAAGTTATGCAGACTGCCTCTGGTCTCTAACTTGCGATCCTCCAGCCTCTGCCTTGTGAGCCGCTGGGGTTGGAGGTGTGTGCCACTGTACCCGGCTTTCCCTCAATCTTAATGCTTCCACTTAATCCTTCCTTCCAGCTACCCCATCTGGTTGGGTCTTTAGTAATTGCAAACCTAGATTACTATTAACAGCTTCCTGGCTTTCATTAAGATTTCCTAATCAGTAGCTGTCAATGGTACCTTATTCCTTTCTGCACAACAAGATGTCTGCTTCCTTCCTGCTGCCCATGCACGCTACCCGCTCTCAACTTCCTCCACCACCCTCTACTCCAACCAGGCTGGGCTGGTTCTCCTACTCACACTGTCCTCCTCACCTACAATGCCCTCTCCTCTCCTTCTCTTCATCTAAGCCCACTCCCCTTTCTCTAAAGCTTGGCTCGAGATCCATGTGCTTCAAGGAGCCTTCCTTAATGGCACCAGCCACAAGGATGTCTCCCTCTCACATCCCACAGCCTTTTCATATGTGCTACTCAAATGCATATGAGCTACCCTAAGTCATATGAATTAGAAGAGCTGTGCAGCAAACACCTTGTTCTTGGGATGAGGACCTTCCCTCTAAATCAAGGTCCACACTGCCAAGCTCAGGGTCACTAACATTCAGGGGTGGGGACTTTTCAGACACTCAGGAAATTAGCTGAGTTGGAACTAACATGCCAATGGCTTGCCTCCTAGAACCCAGGGTTCCTCCTGCTGAAGCCTAGCTTCATGGCAGGCCAGAACTCTTGTTTGCAAATACCCTAAGAGCCTTGGCCTTTCGTTAGACTTTTCAGTGCATCAAATGTAGCAGTGATGGCCCCAATGCCTGCAGGGCTGGGTCCAAAATTCTCATCCTACAGTTAATGCCCTTCACGGTCAGCCCTCACCACCCTCTGCCCAAAATAATACTGACTAGCCTCTTCAGACCATTTATATCACACCATTGTTGATAAGAAAGGGTCATCCTTTGTTCCTCTCTGGCTACTAACATCCTATGCTGCCATTTTAACTTTTCTTGACCACTCCAAGATCTGTCTTCTTTGTTCTTAGACGACCCTATCATTGCTAAAACCTTACTTTTCTAATAGCTTTACCCTCCATGATGATGCTAACTGGCTTGATCAAAAGCTTCCTGCTTTCATAGTTTGTTTTTGTTTTGTTTTTTCCCAGTACTGGGGGTTGAACCCAGGGCATTGCGCTTGCATGCTTTGCAAGGGCTGTGCTACTGAGAAGCACTCTCCAGCCCATTTTTTACTTTTTTTGAGACAGGGTCTCACTAAATTACACAGACTGCCTCTGGTCTTGAACTTGCAATCCTCCTGCTTCTGCCTTCAGAGCCACTGGGATTATAGGTGTGTGCCACCGCACCTAGCTGCTTTTTTTTTTTTTTTTAAAGCAACAGAAATTTATTCTCTTACAGTTCTGGAGACCAGAAACATGAATTAAAGTATACATAAGCATCAAGGGCAATAATCAGACAACCATCAAAGTCTCTACCAGAGAATCTTTCTTTGCTTTTTATAGCTTCTGATGGCTCCAGGTAGTCTTTGGCTCAGGAATGCATATCTCCAATCTCTGCTTAGTCTTCACATGGCTACCTCTCTGCTATGTTTCTGAATCTCAAACATCCCTCTGCCTTTCTCTTACAAGGAC
>VMDO01031778.1:0-19701 GCA_007922755.1 Pedetes capensis
TCTCAGTAAGATACTTACAAATAGAATACAGTAACCTATTAAAAGGATTATACATCATGACCAACTTCACTTCATACTACAGATCAGACTGTTTCATCATATGCAAATCATTAAATGTAATGCAATACATTAGTATACATTAATACAAAAACCATAAGATTATTTCAATAGATGCAGAAAAAGCTGTTTACAAAGCTCAACAACCTTTCGTGTCTTGAAGAAACTAGGAATAGAGGGAACATTTCATTACATCATACTGGCTATCTATGAGAAATCAATCTATACCTAATATTATATTAAATGTGAAAACACTGAAAGTGTTCACCATAAATTCCAGAGCAACACAAAGATGCCCACTATCACCACTCTTATTTGATATCAGGATTGAAGTCTTAGCTAGAGCAACAAGGCACAAGAATGAAATAAAAGGGATTAAATTTAGAAGGATATACAAAGAATTTAACAAAATTAAATATTTCAAAGTAGGCAGAAAATCTATTCAGGGTGTTAGATGCTGAAGAAGTTGGGAGGACTAAGGAACAAAAATGTTGGTGTTATTATCCCTTAGATATAATAGCTATAGGAAGTCATCATTACTCCACATGAGCCCAGGACTTCCAACAAACCTGATATCTTGCAAGTAGTCATTTCTGTTATTTAGCTTGAGAAAAAAAAGAGAAAATAAAAATAGCAGAGCAGTATTAAAAAGAAGTGATACATATAGTTGATAATATGAAAAAAGATTCATCTAAAGAAGGTCTAAAGTAGAATGGATTTGGTGCATTTCTTAACTACTATCAAGAGTTTTGTTTTAGACTCACGTAATTGATGTCACTATTTGTACACTTAGGGAGAAGGGCCTGGCAATCCACTCCCAAGGCAATACTCAGCCATTGAAAACCCTATGAGGGTCGCTATGAGTCGGATACCGACTCGATGGCACCTAACAACAACAACAATTTGTACACTTATGGGTTTATGAGGAAATAAACTTCTGAGAGCTTTTCTAAAATGCACTGACCTACATGGATGAGGATGGGAAACAAGCATCCTTTCTGAGAAAGAAGTATGGATTTGGCATATCTTCCAAGTAGTCTCATTTTTTAAAATTATATTCCATACATGTTGTTATATTACATATATCTTGTTATATATGTGCGTGACTGTTTCACGCACATACACACACAAGTGCACACACACAGCCTATGAGAAAGTGAACATCTAAGTGCTCTGATGTGCATGGGTGTGGATGTGAAATAAGATATCTCCTGAAAAAAGAAGTGTGCATTTTGTACATTTTTCAACTAGCCACAAAGAGTTTTTATTTAGAGCTGCATATTGGCTATCACTACTTGTAGATCTACAAGGCTGATGAGGAAATGAACATTTGAGTGCTCTTCAAAAATGCAGTGACAAAAATGGATGTGGATGTGAAAAAAGCATCCTCTTTGAGAAAATTCGGATTGGATGTATCTTTCTACTAGTCTCAAGATTTCTGGATTTACAGACACACATTCATTATTGTTCTTTTTAGAATTATATGGACAATTAGGACATGAACATTTGAGTGCTGTTCTAAAATGCAATGACATACATGAATATGGATGTGAAACAAGCTTCTTCTAAGAGAAAGAGGTGTGTATGTGTCTCATCTTTCAAACAACTCCAATCATTTTAGATTTAGCATAACATATTTATATCATTGTTTGTTGTTAGGCGCCATCGAATTTTGTCCCAGTCATAGTGACCCTCATAGAGTTTTCAATGGCTGATTGTTTTGGGATTGCCTAGGCCATGGATTGCCACATCTTTCTCCCATTTTTGTGGTGCTGGGACCTTAGAGTCTGCAGGATGGTGTTCTACCAACTGAGCTA
Source organism: Pedetes capensis (assembly GCA_007922755.1). Lineage (NCBI taxonomy): Eukaryota > Metazoa > Chordata > Mammalia > Rodentia > Pedetidae > Pedetes > Pedetes capensis. The sequence goes on from VMDO01031778.1 coordinate 1,875, forward strand.
AATCCCAGCCCAACATATTCTATGTAGTTCATTATAAATCTATATGGCTTATGAGAAAATCAGCATCTGAGTGTTGTTCTAAAATGCAGTCACAGACATGGATGTGGTTTGTGAAAATAAGTTCCTTTAGGAGAAAGGAAGTGTGCATTTGGTGCATGTTTCAAGTAGCATTTGGTGCATGTTTCAAGGTTTTGATTAATGTTCACATATTCACTATCTCTCTTGTATACCTATATAGTCCATTTCAAAGTGAACACTTGTGTGCTGTTCTAAAATACAGTGATGTACACATGTGTGGATATGAAATAAGAAATGAGAAATGAGAAAGAATTGTGGATTTGTTGCATCTTTCAACAAGCCTCAAGAGTTTCTGGTTTATAGTCAAATATTCTCTATCACTCTTTCAATACCTATATGGCTTATGTGGAATTGAGCATCTAAATGCTGTCCTAAAATGCAGTGACATAAATGGCTGTGTATGTGAAACAAGCATTGCCTTTTAGAAAGAAATGTGAAATAGATGCGTCTTAAACTACCCACAAGAATTGGGGATTTAAAGTCACACATTATGATTAGCCAGCTTATCATATATCTACATGGCATGTGAAAAAGTGAACATCTGTGTGCTGTTCTAAAGTGCAGTGACATATAGGGACGTGAATGTAAAACATTTCTTCTCAAGAAGGTATAGATTAGGTGCCTATGTCACCTACCTTCAAGAAATTTTTTTTAGAATCACATATTCCATACAGCTCATTATATACATATGGTGTTTTGAGAAAATAAAATCTGAGTGCTCTTATACAATGCAATAACATATATGGATGTGGCTATGAAATAAGCAGCCAGCCTGAGAAAGAAGTATGGATTTCCTGCATCTCTCAACTATCCTCAAGGGTTTTGTTTTACTGTCATATATTCACTATCCCTCTTTGAATACACATATGTTTTATGAGGAAATGAATGCCTGAGTGCTGTTCTAAAATACAGTAACATGCATGAATGTGGATGTGAAACAATCTTTACATCTAAAAAAGAAGTGTGGATTTGGCACATCCTTTTATTAGCCTTAAGAGTTTATGATTTAGTGTTACATATTCCATATAGCACATTATATATCTATATGGCCTATGTGAAAATAAATATCTGAGTTCCATTCTAAAATACAGTGACATACAATGAAGTGGATGTGAAAAAAGTTTGTATCTAAGAAGTGTAGATTTTCTGCATCATTCAACTAGACACAGGCATTGTTTGTCTTAATGTCACATATACTCTATCACTTTTTGAATAGCTACATGGCTTATGAGGAAAAAATCATTGTGTGCTACTCTAAAATGAAATGACATACATGGTTTTGGATGTGAAACAAGCATCCTCTATAAGAATGAAGTGTGCCTTTGGTACATCATTCAACTAGCTTCAAGAGTTTTAAAATTTAGAATCACATATTACTTACAACACATTATTTGTCCATTCATTTATTTATCTGCTATCATCTGTATATATGGCCTTTTAGAAAATGAACATCTGAATGCTGAGCTAAAATTCAGTGACTCCCTTGAATCTGGGTGGGAAAAAATCTTTTTGAAAAAGAGGTGTGGATTTTGTACATCTATCAAGTAGCCTCAAGAGTATTTATTTCGAATCACATATTCTATAGCGATCACTACATTTCTATATGCTTGGAAACTGATCATCTGGTAGCTGCCCTAATATGCATTGACATATGAAGATGTGGATGAAAAACAAGCATAAACTCTGAGAAAGAAATGTGGAATTGGTGTATCTTTCAACTGGCCTCAAGAATTTTTGATTTATCATAATATATTTGTCATCATTCTTTGTAAATATGTATTACTGGAAAGGAAAGGAACATTTGAATGTTGCTGTATAACACAGGGACATAATGGATATGGATGTGAGATGAGCATCCAGTCTCAGAAATAACTGTGGATTTGGTGCATCTTTCAACTGTCATCAAGTATTTTGTTTTGTTTCCAAATACTCGTTTTCCCTTTTTGTATACCTATATCACTCATGAGGAAATGAACATCTGAGGAAATTAGCATGTGAATACATGAATGTGGATGTGAAACAAACTCCACCCATGAGGAGGAATTTTAAATTTGGTACATCTTTTATTAGACTTGAGAGTTTTTGATTTACAGTCACAAATGCCATGTAGCATATCATATATCTATATGGCCTAGGTGGGAATGACCTTCTGAGTGCTATTTTAAAATGCAGTGACATAATGGATGTGGATGTGAAGGAAGGTTTCCCTCTGAGATGGAAGTGTATTTGGCACATCATTCAACTAGCCTCTAGAACTTTGGGCTTAATGTCACATATTTTCTTCACCCTTTTCATATCTATACAGACAATGAGAAAGTGAACATATGAATTTTTCACTAAAATGCAATGACATATATTGATATGGATATGCAACAACCTTCTATTCTAACAAAGACATGTGGATTTTGTCCATCTTTCAAGTAGTCTCTAGAGTTTTTGTTTTAAAGTCACATATTCACTAAGCCTATTCTTATACCATGGGAGAAGGACATGGCAACCCACTCCCAAGGCAATCCCGAAACAATCTGCCATTGAAAACCCTATGAGGGTCGCTATGAGTTGGACATGACTCGACGGCACCTAACAACAACAACATTTGTATACCTACATGGTTTATGAGGAAATGAACATCTGAGTGCTAATTTAAAATGCAATGACACACATGGATGTGGATGCAAAACAAACATCATCCCTGAGAAAGAAGTATGGATTTGGTGTATCTTTCAATTATCCAAGAACGTTTTTGTTTTAGAATTACAAATTCCATATAGCTCTTTATATATCAATATGGCCTATCAGAAAATGAACATCAGAGTGCTGTTCCAAAATGCAGCGACATACATAGATGTAGATGTTAAACGTACTTCTTCTCTGAGAATAAGTGTGGGTTTGGTGCATTTTTCAACTTGTTTTAATGATTTTTAATTTAGAGTCACATAAAAGCTTTCTCTGGTTACACACACACACACACACACACACACACGGTCTATGAGAAAGTGAAGTTCTCAGTGCTATTCTAAAGTGCAGAGACATACACAGATATGTATTGTGAAATAAGCTTCTTTCTGAGAAAGAACTCTGGAATTAGTTCATCTTTCAACTAGCCTCAAGAGTTTCTGAATTAGAGTCACATGTTCAGTATAGTTCATTATCTATATTTACTATGAGAAAATAAACATTAGAGGACTTTCTAAAATGCAAAGGCATACATGGATGTATAACTGAAACAAGCTCCCTCTCTGAGAAAGGAGATTTGTTTTATATTTCAAATAGCCTTAAGTATTTGAGTTTACAATCACATACTAGCAATCATTCCTGTAGTGTCTATATGGTTTATGAGAAAATGAACATCTGAATGATGTGTTCAATGTAGTGACATACCCAGATGTGGTTGCAAAAGAAACATTCTATGCTTGAAAGAAGAGTCAACTTGGTGCTTTTTCAATGAACATCAAGACTCTGTGATTTAGACTCACATAATCTATATCATTCTTATATATCTATATGGCCTATGATAAATGAACATTGATTATTGCTCTACAATTCAGAGACATGCATGGATGTAGATGTAAAACAAGCTTCCAGCATGAGAAAGGAGTTTGGTTTTGGTGAATCATTCAACTAGCCTCAAAGTTTGGGCCTTAGAGTATTCACTATCAATCCTTATTTTCCACATTGTCTGTGAGAAAGTGAACACCTGAGTTTTGTTTTAAACTGCAATGACATACATGGGTGTGGATGTGCATGAAGTATTCACTTTGAGAATGAAGTGTAGATTTGGTATATGTTTCAAATAAACTCAATGTTTTTGTTTTAATTTAATGTCACATATTCACTCTCAGCCTTTGTACATCTATATAGCTTTCGAGAAAATGAACATCTGAGTGTTTTTCTAAAATGCAGTGAGTGACATACATGGATAGGAATGTGAAAGAAGCATTCTGTACATGACAGAAGTGTGGATTTGGTGCATCATTCAACTAACCTCTAGAGTTCAATCACATATTTTCTAGCATTCTTTATATGTCTATAAAGCCTTGTGAGAAAGTGAACATATAAATGTTTTATTAAATGTAGTGGCATATATTGATGTGGAGGAGGAACAATCTTCCTCTCTGACAAACAAGTTTGGGTTTGGTGAACCTTGCAAATAACCTCTAGAGTTTTTGTTTAAAAGCAACATATTCTCTAAGCCTCTTTGTATATATGATTTGCTTACAAAGAATTGAACATCTGTGTGATGTTCTAAAATGAAATGACATACATAATGTGGATGTGAAACAAACATCCTCCCAGAGAAAAAAGGTGTATCTGGTGCATCTTTAAAGTAGCCAAAAATGTTTTTTTTTTATGTACAGCCACATATCCGATACAGATCATTTTATGTCCATATGGCCTAAGAGAAAACATCTGAGTGCTGTTAAAAATGCAGTGGCAAACTAGCTTTCTCTGACAAAAGAGTGTGGATTTGGCTTATCTTGTGACTTACCTCTAATAGTTTTTCGTTTAGAGTCACATAAATCTTTCTTTGGCTACATGTGTATATGTGCTATAAGAAATTGTATATTTTACTGCTGTTCTAAAGTGCAGTGACACACATGTATGTAGATGTGAAATAATCTTTCTCTTTGAAAAAGAATTTGGGATTTCATTCATCTCTCAACTAGCCACAAGAGTTCTTTTTTAAATTATAGTCACATAATTATCTATATTGACTATGAGAAAATGAAATCTGACTGCTGTTCTAAAATGTGATAACATACATGGGTGTGGATGTCAAACAAGCATATTCTTGAGAATGAAGTGGGGAATAGGATCATCTTTCAACTAGACTCAAATGTTTTTGATTTAGAGTCACATGTTCCATATAGCTCATTATAGACCTAAATTTCCTATGAGGACATGAACATCAGAGTGTTACTCTAAAATGCATTGGTATGCATGGATGTGGATATGAAACAAAATTCCTCTCTGATAAAAAGAGTGTGGATTTGGTGCCTCTTTCTAGATATCTGAATAGTTTTTGATTTAGAGTCACACAATACTTTTTGCTATTTGCATGTATATAATGCCTATTAGAAAGTGAGCATCTAAGTGCTGTTCTAAAGTACAATGACTGTGAATGTGAATATGCAAGAAATATCCTCTCTGAGAAAGAATTGTGGATATGGTGCATCTTTCAACTAACCTCAAGAGCTTCTGAATTAGAGTCACAATTTCAGTATAGTTCATTACCTATATTGACTATTAGAAAATTAACATTTGAGTGCTTTCTAAAATGCAGTGACATACATAGATTTGTAGGTGAAACAAGGTTCGTCTATTATAAAGAAGAGGGAATTTCTTGCATCTTTCAATTAGCCTTAAGCAGTATTAGTTAAGAATCATATATTAGCTATCTCTCCTTAAGTGTCTATATGGCTTATGAAAAAATAAACATCTAACTCCTATTATAAATTGCAATGACATACATGGATGTGGATATGAAACAATCTTACTCTGAAACAGAAGTGCAAATTTGGTGCATCTTTCAAATAGCCTCTAGAGTTTTGAATTTAGTCACATATTCACAGTTACTCTTTAAGTTCTTAAAGGGATTATGAGAAAATGAACATGAATGCTGTCCTAAAATGCAGTGTCATACATGGATGTGTATGTGAAGCAAGATACTCTCTCAGAAAAAAATGTGTGTGGTGCATTTAAAAATATTCAAAAAGTTTTTGATTCAAAGTCACATAATCTGCTTCCTTCATTATTTATCTATATGGCCTATGAGAAAATGAACACCTGAGTGCTTCTCAAAAATACAGTGTCATACATGGATGTTTATGTGAAAGAAACTTCCTCTTTGAGAAAGAACTGTAGATTTTGTGCATGTTTTAAGTAGCATCAACAGGTTTTGGTTTAGAATCACATAGTACCATATGTTGTTTGTTGTTGGTAGGTGCGGTTGAGTTTGTGTCTGACTCACAGTAACTCTACATACAACAGGCAAAACGGTATTGTTACTGCTGCTCTGCCATTCATAGGGTTTTCAATGACTGTTTTTTGGGAATGGGTTGCTGGGTCTTTATCCCAAGCCTATAGCACGTGGTATTCCCAGGCAGTCTCCCACCTAAATACTAACAAGGCCCACTCCTATTTAGTTTCCAAGATTTGATGAGAACAGACACCAGAGTGGTACGGCTGCAGGCTGCTCAGGCTAATCCCATAGAGCACAATATATATTTCTATGGTTTAAGTGGAAATGAACATTTGAATTCTGTTATAAAATGCAGTGTCATACAGGGATGTGAATGGGAAACCATCTTCCCTTCTGAGAAAAAGGTATGGGTTTGGGACATCTTTCAACTAGACTCGAGCATTTTAAATTTAGATTCATATATTCACTATTTATATTAGTAAACAAACATGGCTCATAAGGAAACAAGCATTTGAGTGCCTTTCTAAAATACAATGGCATACATGGATGTGGGTATGAAACAGGCATCTCTTATGGGAAAGAAATTTGTATTTGGAGTTCTTTCACTAAGCCTCAGAGTCAAATATTTGCTATCTCACTTTGTATACTTGAATTCCTTTTGAGGAAATTAACATGTGAGTGCTTCTCTAAAATGCATGGATGTGGATGTGAAACAAGCAAGCTCTCTGAGACATAAGTGTTGAATTACTGCTTCTTTCAACTAGACTCAAGAGTTTTGGTGTAGAGTCATATATTCCATATATATTAATATTGTCTGTTAGAAAATGAACAACTAAGTGCTGTTTCAAAATGCAGTGACAGATTGGGGGGTCAAGATGGTGGAATGACAACATCCCCCAAAAGACCCAGTGAAACAAGACAGCTAAAATAACAGAATATAGCCTTTATACTGGATGGAGAGAAATAGCAAAAAAGATGAGAAGTAAGAGAAACAAAAATCATTGAGTTGGGTAGTCTCAACAGCAGATTAAAAGAATATGTGGAAAAATACAGCATAAGAGGACATGCAGTAAACAATATTGGAGGTACAGTACAGACTGCTCCAGCAGAAGAAGAATACCACCACTCTTGCACATACTTGGGAACTACCAACAAAACAGAACGGACTGGAGACAAACTGAGGATGACCACTAAATGGAAGCTTTGAGGACACACAGCCACAGTGCCAAGGGGAAGCAGCCACACCAAGTAAGTTGGCTGGATGAGCAAAGTATTTCTATTATTTTCCCTTCCCCCAATATCCCAGGGTGCTTAAGGAGCCAAGGCTATAGGTTCTGCCTGGAAGAGGAACATTGCCCATTTAAGCAAACAAACCCTGAGGTGGGTGTCCAGCTTCCATGAGAAGTTGGTGGCTACTGTGTGTGCTGAAGCAACAGCAAATTTCCTGGTGTCCTACCTGGAAGCACGGGCCATAGGGTGTGCCCCAGAAGGGGAACATTGCCCATTTAAATAAACAAACCTGAAGCAAGTTGTGAGTTTCTTTGAGAAGTTTTCAACTATTGTGCATGCCACAGCACCATCAGGGTACTCACAGGTGGACTGTACAGGAGTGGTGGCTATCGGGTACATATAGGAACCTGAGTGAAGCCCACTTAAATCAACAAACCTTGATGTAAGCTTCAGCCTGCTCTGAGAAGTTGGTGGCTACTGAGTGTGACTCAGCAACTTGGAATCCCAAGGAGGTGGGCACTTTGCTAGGGCACTGTGCAGAGAGCCCATAAGGAGTAAACTTGGCCAGGCTTGTGTGGGCAGTGAGACCTGAATGTGTAGCAGCGTGGATGAGCTGATAGAGAGGCTTAGCAGGTTCAAGGAAGTGAAGAGCTAGGGATCAAATTGAAACTGGGCTAACTTGCAAATGACAGACAAACATCTGGTTTGTCTAACAGACAAACATCTGGCATCTAACCCACCAACTGAAATGGGTCACAGCTGTGCACACCCCAGGCACTCAGTTTCCCAAACAGCCCACCAAGTGTTGGGAGTGGACAATGCAGACTGAGATAGCTAGGCTATAACAGAGAGAGAGAGAGAGAGAGAGAGAGAGAGAGAGAGAGAGAGAGAGAGAGAATGAACTAGTGTGAGATTTGTTGAAGAGCAGATTCTGATGGTGCAACACCTGGAGTCCTGGAAGGGACCATGGCAGTCTGTAGGTCAGTAGGACCAGTATTATCCCATGAGTGTGTAGAGGGATTTGGAGGGCATACACCAACTCTGAGAATTGATCTGCAGCTATGGTGGGAAGCAAGGACTGGACCAATTGATCGGCAACATCTGGAGGGCAGGTGGGAATCAACAAACTGGGTGATTGACACATGAACTGAATAAATCAGTACAAGTTGAACTGCTGTTGGATTAGAATTTCTTTTTCTTTTTCTTATCTTTCTTTTGTATGTCTGTATGTTTTTGGTCATCAATCTTGTGGTTGTTGTTGGGATTTTCTGTACCCAAGAACATGGCTGGGCCCAGGAGCCCATCTGGACTTCCTGGAGGAGTAATATCTGTCCTCCTGGGCATTGACTCTTGCCCTACATCTGGGTCTCTCACTCTTCCCCCCTCCCAGTGAGTAAACAAAGATGGCACCTGCCCACTCAGTTTCCTTGTAGCCTGATTGGTTGTGCCCAGTTCTCACCCTGATTGGTTGAGCCCCTGTCCTCCTATGGCCCTTGTGCTGTCCCATGATTGGCTGGCTGTCATCTTGGGGCAGTTTAGAGCCATTAGCCTAGAGGGTACAAAAACACCCAAACATAGAGTTTGAGGTCTCACTCTGAACACCATCTAAGAGGAGAGTGGTCCTTGGATCTCCCTGAGAGCCCAAGTCCCAGTCCTTGTCTGTCCTAGCCTAGCCTTCTTAACTTTGCTTTGACCTGCCTACCTCATCCACCTGATACTGACCTGCATCTCAAGGGAAACAATGAACCAGCATCTTTGAGATGCCGGACTACAAGAGGCAAGTCTTTGAGAGTCAAGATCAGGGCCTCCAAAGTGGCAATCCTTTGAGCCAGGGAACAATGATACCCAGGAGCCTCTGCCCCAGTGGCAGGGGCAGAAGCTGAGCACTTTTCCCTTCCAATCCCCTTTTTCCTTCCTCCAAAATCCCCATCCCCTTTTCTCCTGTAAATAAACCTGTGTTCTTTTCTAACCTGAGCGTGATGCTCTGTTCTTTGGTTTCTGCTTCACCACTGGGTGTATTGTCAGGGTACCTACCACACTGACCACAACACTGCAGAGTACACAGGAATGCCTGACAGTTATTAACATGTTATTGCATTGCTGAGTAGATTTTTTTCTTTGTTCTCTTTTTTGCTTTCCTCCACATGACTTTTTATTTTCCTTTACTTCCTTAGACTTCGATACCTTACTTTACCTCTCTCACTAGTCATAATTTTTAACCATTATTCCTTTTAGGTTACCCCACACAATTAACACTTCCTAAATTTATTCATCAAAACCACAAAAGAACATATCTCATACTTGCATTTGCTAGACCTCCTGGAATGTTAGACCATCCTGGATGGGAGACTGTATGGGAATTTAGGCTCTGGAAGCTTGGGAGAAGGACCTGACTGCCCACTCTAGAAATAATCAGCCATTGAAATCTCCATGAATAGCTGCAAGTGCTGACAATAGTGCCAGGCATGGCACAGTATTGGATAGTGTTTTGTTTTCTTGTATGTAGGGTCACAGTGAGTTGGAATCAACTTGATGGGATCTAAAAACAACAGCAATACTACATATAAGGTACAGGTAGATTTGAAATTTGTCTGACTCTTTTCTCACTCATACTCCAATACCAACCTATGCCTGTACTTCTCCCTTATCCCTACCTGATCCTATCCTTACCCCTATTCCCCACTCAATTGTCTATCAGATCTTCATCTTTCTTCTATCAATACCTATACTACTTTTTATATTTACCCCCAAACCTGCTTGTTGGTATTCCTAAAAACTGCTTCCCATATCTATCCCCTTAGATAACATCAGGCCTCAAACAAGATTAATCAATATTATAAAAGTGAATCAGACAAAGCTACTATTCTAGCAGCAGTATGCTTTCTATGCACTGAGTGAAATTGGAGACCAAGATCTCAGAAGATGGCATTAAACTAAGGGCAATGCCAAGCATAAAAGTCAGTAATATCAAGACCAAATAATAGGAAAGTCTCAACCCCAAATCACGTGAAATATAGGATCAACAAGATACCACAAATGACCCCAATCCTCTAATAGTTCATATTAAAGGAACTGGAATACTGAAAATGTTGGAAAATGAATGCAGATGTCTGCTTATAAGTATGTTAAAAGACATAAAAAATACCATAAGAAAATATATGAAAGCAATTTACATACGAGACAAAAATATACCTAACTTAGAAGAAATATTCAGCAAAGAGCCAGGCACTGTGGTGCATACCTGTAATGCCAGAAGCTTGGGAGGTGGAGGCAGGAGGATCACAAGTTCAAGACCAGAGGCAGTTTGAATAATTTGGTGAGACCCTGTCTCAAAAAGTAAAAAAAAAAAAAAAAAAAAAATGGCCTGAGGGTGCAGCTCAATGGCACAGCACTTGCAAAGCATGCAAGTGCAAGGCCCTGGGTTCAACCCCCAGTACCACAAAAAAGAAAGAAAGAAAGAAAGAAAGACTTATTCAGCAAAGAAATTGAGATCCTGAAGAAGAATCAAACTGAAATTCTGTAATTACAAAACACAGTCAACCAATTTAAAGTTACAGTAGATTCTATTGTGCCTAGATTGGATGAAGCAGAAAACAGGATTTCAGACACTGAAGAAAATGTTGAAAAGCTTACCTATTATGATACCAAGAAGGACAAAAACATAAACAATATGACTAATACTTTCAGGAAGTCTTTGAAAAGATAAGTAGATGTAACCTACTAATGCAGGGGGTTTATGGAAGAGATGAAACTAACACTAGGGGCATAGAAAATCTATTCAATGAAATAATAGCTGAAAACTTCCCCAGTCAAAGGAAAGAAATATACACCAAACCATAGAGGCATCCAGAACTCCAAATACAGTAGACTAGAACAGATTCTTTTCTTGACACATTATAGTTGGAGTGCTAAATCTACAATGCAAAGAAATTATTTTAAAAGGTACAAGAGAGAAATACCAACTCACTTACAAAGGCAACCACATCAGAATAACAACTGCCTTCTCAACATCAACTCTAAAGTCAAGGAAAGCATGGCCAGATGTTATTCAAGTCCTGAAAAAAGATCCTGCCAACCAAGATTACAATATCCAGCAAAACTTTTAAAATAGATGGAGAGTTCAAGACTTTCCATGATATGGATAAGTTTAAACAATTCATGATCACCAAGCCAGCATTGCCAAGGATTCTTAAAAAAGAAAAAAAATACTACACATAGGTGAAGCAAGGCAAGCCCAAATGTAAGACCCAAGGAATGAGCAAACCACATGAGAGGAATTCACAAAAATACAAGCTAATTAAAGACCAAAGAAGAGAAACAACCAACAAGATTATGCAGAATACCAAGTTCCTCCCAATAATCACTCTAAATGTAAATGGTCTAAACTCACCACTTAAAAGGCACTGACTGACTAATTGTATTAAAAATAATAACCCTTAATGCATGGGATCCAAGAAACTTATGTCATTCACAAAGACAAATATAGACTAAAAATCAAACTGGAAAACAATATACCAAGCATGTGGAAAACAAAGAAAGCAGGAGTAACTACACTAATTCCTATAAATATTGACTTCAACTCCAAACTAATCAGTACATACTAATAACAGGAACAATTAAACAAGACATTATGTTAGCCAATATTTATTAACCAAACATAGGAACACCTAACTTCACAAAACAAAACTTACTGGCAATAAAGGAACACATAAGTCCAGACATAATAACTATGAGATACCTCAATACCTCACTCTCTTCAAAAGATAAGTCATTAAAACAAAAAATCAACAAAGAAACAAGGGACTTACAAAATACCACACACCTACTGGATCTAACATATGTTTACAGATTGTTCTATCCAACAGAAGTGGAACACACATACTTCTTAGCACCACATGGAACTTTTTTCTAAAGTAGAACACATTTTAAACCAAAAAATGTCCTGAACAAATACAAAGAAATTTAAATCATCCTTTTATCTTATCATCAGATCACAGTGGAATAAAACTAGGACTCAAAAACAAGAAAAATTTCAGAAATGCTACAAATACATGGAAATTAAATAGTACACTTCTGAATAATCAATTGGATATTGAAGAGATCAGAAAGGAAATTAAGAAGTTCCTTTAATCAAATGAAAATAAAAGCATAACCTACCAAAGTCTATACCAAAGTCTATAGGATACAGCAAAGGCAGTTCTATGAGGTAAATTCATAGCCAGGAGCACCTACCTCAATAAGACAGGGAAGGTCCAATTAAATAACTTAATGATATACCTCAAGGCACTAGAAAAATAGCAACAAGCCAACCCTAAAAGAGTACTCAGAAAGAAATATTTAAGATCAAGGTAGAAATAAACAAAATAGACACTGAAGGGACAATACAAAAGCTTGATGAAACTATGAGTTGATTCTACAAAAAAAAAAAATCAACAAAATTGATGTTCCCTCAAGCAGACCCAGAATAAGAAAAAGGACCAAATTAATAAAATCAAATATGAAAAGGGGTAATAACAACTGATACCAATGAAATACAGAAGATCATCAGAGATTACCTTGAGAATTATACTGCCAAAAATGATAAATAGAAGTGGATAAATTTCTTAACACTTATGACTTACCAAAACTAAGTCCTGAAGACATAAGCAAATTAAATAGACCTATGTCAAGCAATGAAATGGAGGCAGTAATAAAAAAGTCTCCCAACAAAGTTAAGCCCAGTTCCTGATGGGTTCACACTGAATTATATCAAGCCTATGAAGAATAATTAATATCTATCATGCTCAAAATAGTTCATAAAATAGAAATGAAGGTAAAATTTTTAATTCCTTCTATGAATCCAGCGTCAACATGATACCAAAACCCAATAATGACACTGCAAAAAAGAGAACTAGATACCTAATTCCCTGATGAACATTGATACAAAAGTCCTCAATAAAATTCTTACAAACAAAAATTAGCAACACATTAAAAGGATTATAGACCATGATCAGGTGGGCTTCATTCCACACATGTAAGGCTGGTTCAACATATACACACTAATTCATGTAATTCAAAATACTAAGGGAATTGCAGACAGTAATCACCTGATCATGTCAATTGATGCTGAAAAGATCTCTGACAAAATTCAATGTTCCTTCATGATAAAAGTCCTGAAGAAATTGGATGTAGAGTGAACTTATCTCAACATCATAAAGGTAATATGTGACAAACCTATAGCCAATATTATGTTAAGTGGGGAAAATCTGAAAACATTCCCTCTAAGATCAGGAACGAGATAAGGATGTACACTCCCCCTCTCTTCTCTTATTTAATATTGTGATTGATGTCCTAGCCAGAGCAATCAGGAAGGAGAAGGAAATTAAATGAATAAAAATAGGGAAAGAAGAGGTCAAGCAGTCCCTATTCACAGATGGCATGATCCTATACCTAAAAGATGCTAAAAATTCAACTAGCAAACCCACCAGAAGACTAGGTAATTAGCTCCTTCATCAAAGTAACAGGATACAAAATTAACATCCCCAAATCAGCAGCCTTCATTTATGCCAACAGTGAAGAGGAAGAGATTGAAGTCAGAACAACAATATGATTCACCATTTGTTGTTGTTGTTGTTGTTGTTGTTGTTGTTCTTAAGTGCCGTCGAGTCAAGTCCAACTCATAGCGACCCTCATAGGGTTTTCAATGGCTGACTGTTACAGGATTGCCTTGGGAGTGGGTTGCCACGTCCTTCTCCCATTTTGCAGTGCTGGGAATTGAACTCGGGACCTCAGAGACTGCAGAGCAGCACTCTACCAACTGAGCTAAATCCCAGCCCTGATTCACCATAGCCAACCAAAAACTAAAAAATTTAGGAATCAGTATAACCACATACTCTAAGACCTCTAAAATGCAAACTTCAAAACATTAAGGAAACAAATGGCAGAAGATACTAGAAGATGGAAGGACCTCCCATGCTTATGGATTAGAAAAATTGTTGTTGTTGTTGTTGTTGTTAATATTGTGAAAATGGAGATGCTGCCAAAAGTGGCATACAGATTCAGTGCAATCCCCGTCAACATTCTGATGACACTCTTCACAGAAATAGAGAAAAGTCCAAAAATTCACATGGAAGCACAAAAGACTGCATATAATCAAAACAATCCTAAGCAGCAAAACCAATGCAGGAGGTAACACAATACCTGACTTCAAACTATACTATAGGGTCTTAATGGCAAAAAAAGCTTGGTTCTGGCACAAAAACAGGAATGAAGATCAGTGGAACAGAATAAAAGACCTAAAATATACACCTACACAACTACAGCCAAGTGATCTTTGACAAAATGACTAAAAATGTACATCAGAGAAAACACAGCCTTTTCAAAAAATGGTGCTGGGAAAATTGGATATCTATATGTAGAGGAATGAAAGGAGACCTGCATTTCCCAATCTGTACAAGAATCAGCTAATCTCAATCTGTATGAGCCAATTTAAAATGGATCAGAGACCTCAACATAAAACCTCAAAATTTAAAACTACCAGAAGAAAATTTAGAGAACACACTCCAACACATAGGCATAGGCAAGATTTCCTTAACAATGTTCCAATTTTCCAGGAAACTGCACTAAGAACTGACAAGGGGAATTACATAAAATGAAAAAGATTCTGTACAGCAAAAGAAACAATTAATAGATAAAGGGAGAGCCTATAGAATGGGAGAAAATCTTTGCATCCTACATATCTGACAGGGGTTCTATTTCTAGAATATAAAAAAGACTAAAGAAATATAATACCAAAATAACAAACAATCCAATGAATAAGTGGGCAATGTAACTAAATAAAGTTCTGAAAAGAAGAAATATCAATGTCCAATAAACACATAAACAATGCTAAATATCCCTAGCCATTAGGGAAATTCAAATCAAAACAACACTGAGATTCCATCTCAATCCAGTAAGAATGGCCAAGATTAACAAAATAAATAACAACAATGGCTGGAGAGGATGCAAAGTAAAAGTAATACTTGTACACTGCTGGTTAGACTGTAAATTAGTTCAACCACTGGGGAAATCAATATGGAGGTACCTTGTTGTTGTTAGGTGTCGTTGAGTCAGTATCTGACTCATAGCGACCTCATAGGGTTTTCAATGGCTGACTGTTTCGGGATTGCCTTGGGAGTGGATTGCCAGGTCCTTTTCCCATTTTGGGGGTGCTGGGAATTGAACTCGGGACCTCAGAGACTGCAGCACAGTGCTCTACCAACTGAGCTAAATCCCTAAATTCCAGCCCCATGGAGGTACCTTAGAAAACTTATAACTACAATGTGCTCCAGCTGTAACACTTC
Source organism: Pedetes capensis (assembly GCA_007922755.1). Lineage (NCBI taxonomy): Eukaryota > Metazoa > Chordata > Mammalia > Rodentia > Pedetidae > Pedetes > Pedetes capensis. The sequence continues at coordinate 17,427 of VMDO01031778.1, forward strand.
TGTGAATATACCCAAAGGAAGATAAGGCCTCATATTACAGGGGCACACACACTTTCGTATTTAATGTAACACTCTTTACAATTGCAAGGTTATGGAATCAACCAAGATGTCTGTCAGCAGAAGATAGGTTTGTAAAGTTGTGTAATATATATACAATGGAATATTACTCAGAAGTAAAGAATAATGAAGTTATGTCATTTGCAACAAAATGGATGGAACTGTAGAACATCATTTTAAGCTAATTAACCCAGACTCAAAAAGAGTAATACCATATGGTCTCATTTATATATGGGAGATACACCTAACTTAAACAAAAAATACATATATAGATAAATAAAATAATCAATCATACTTATCTAAGAATGGAACATACAAATGGACCTGATAGGAGGGGGAAGAGGATCAGCAGGTTGAAGTAGAAGTTGGAGAAGGAGAAGAATGGAGGGGGAACAATATAAAGGGATGAACAGGGAGAGGAAAAACACAAAATACAGGATACAACCATATGAATATATGAAAAAGGGAAAAAAGGAAGAAAATAAATCAATGAGGGTATAGCTCATGGTTGCATACAATTACCATTACATACTAATTAAAATTCATACTTTTTTCTTCTTTAATTCACTCTGAACTATAAAATGGATATGTAAGTTAAAATGTATTAGTACTCCAAATTCATATCTTCTTACTAGTTTTATGACCTGCCTACATTTCTGAGGCACAATAAACATAATCTTAAAGCTGACACTTTGTTACAAAGACAATTTTCCTAATAAAATAAATTTCTACAGAATTTGTTCAGTAACATAAAATGCCTCCCTCAAACCAGAAATCTCTTAAAAATACTAAGATAAAATCCAGTGACATACATATAAGTAGAAGTGATAGAATCTTCTTCTTTGAGAAGTGTGGATTTGGTGCATCTTTCAAGTGGCATGAAGAGTTTTTTATTTAGTCACATATTCCATAGCATACTTTACATATCTATATGGAATATTAGAAACTAAATTTCACCCTATTCTAAAATGCAATTGCATTCATGTGTTTAGAAATGGAATATGTATCCTCTCTGAGTAGGAAGTGAAGATTTGATGCATCTTTCAATTAACCTCAAGAGTTCTTATTTAAATGTTACATATTCACTATCACTCTTTGAATACCTGAATGACCCAGAGAAAATGAACATCTGACTGATGTTCTACATTGCAGTGACATTCATGGATGTGGATGTGAAACAATCTTGCCCTCAGAGATAGAAAAACGATGTGATATATCTTTCAACTAGCCTCAAGAGTTTTTATGTAGAGTCACACATTCTGTGTCACTCATTATATATCAGTGTGCCCCATAAGAAAATGATCATACAAGAGCTGTTCCAAATTGCAAGCGTGCACATGGAAATGATATGAAACAAGCATCATCTCTGAGAAAAAACTGTATTTTGTGCATTTTTAACTAGCCTCAACAGTTTTTGATTTAGAGTCATATACTCTGTGTAGCTCATTATATGTCTATTTGGCATATGAGAAAATGCACATCTGAGTACTGTTCTAAAGTGCAGTGAGATACATGGATATGGATGTGACACAAACATACTCTCTGGGAAAGAAGTGTAGATTTTGGTTGTCCTTCAACTAGCCTCGAAAATTTTAGATTTAGAATCACATTTTCTATTGCTTCTTGATCTATGAGAAATTGAACATCTGAGTGAGTTATAAAATGCAGTGACATACAAAGATATGGATGTGAAGCAAGCATCTTCTCTGAGAAAAATTATGAACTTTATGTATCTTCCACAGAACCTCAAAATTTTTTATTTAGTATCATATATTCCATATAGCTTATATATCTACATGGGCTAAGAAAATGAACATCTGAGTGCTGATCTAAAGTTCAGTGACATACATGGATGTGGATATGATAGTAGCTTACTCTCTGAGAAAGAACAATGGATCTTTCAACTTGCCACAACAGTTATTGTTCTAGAGTCACATTTTCCATATAGTTCATTATATATATTTATGTTGTTGTTGTTAGGTGCCGTCGAGTCGAGTCTGACTCATAGTGACCCTATGAACAGCAGATCGAAACACTTGCCGATTCTGTGCCAGGCAAACCATCTTATTTATGTTTAAGCCCATTGTTGCAGACACTGTGTTAATCCATCTGGTGGAGGGTTTTCCTCTTTTCCGTTGACCTGCCACTCTTCCAAACATGATGTCCTTCTCCAGGGATTGATCTCTCCTGACTACATGTCCGAAATATGTAAGACGCA
>VMDO01031779.1:0-19633 GCA_007922755.1 Pedetes capensis
AAAAAAAAATTCATGAAAATAGAATTTTTAAGCTCTTCAGTAAGTTTATAAATTAGAATGGAGTTCAAGATGCAGTCAATTTCTTTATGAACACTAGAGTGAATTACCTCCTTAACTGTATACCTCATGACATTGCAGAAATGAACCACTAATTTGTAATTTTAAATCAATCAAACTTAAATCCTTGGCTTTCCCAAAGTCACATCTAACTCATTAAATCATAATTTAAACCTTTATTCATTACCTAAGAAAACAGACCTTCTCTTCAATGATGTTTCATCTTTGAAATATCCCTCTGTACCATAATAATTTAAATATATACTTACAAATAAGTAATATTTATTCATAGGGATTTTTATTAGTAATGCTCAAAGTACTAGTATCCATTATTGATACCACTTTTTAAAAAAATGACTCAGGAATGCCAAGAGTCAGATTGTCTTACAACTCAATGTAATATTTCTTATTTTGGCATCCAAATTTCATATATTTCACTTTTGTTTTGCAGTTAATGTGTACAAAGTTATATATATATATATATATATATATATATATATATATATATATATATATATATATGGTATGTAATATAGTCATCCCACAGAATTGTTTCCAGGACCTTCATAGGTACAAAAATCCATAGGTCCTCAAGTCCCTTATATAAAATGGCATAGTATCTGCATATAACATACATATATCTTTCTATTTACATCATCTCCTGTTAGATGCCACTGAGTCATGTCCAACTCATAGTAACCCTCATAGGTTTTTCAATGGCTGATTGTTTTATAATTGTTTTAAAAGTGGGCTGCCTGGTCCTTCTCCCATTTTTGCAGTGCTGAGGATAGAACAGGTATCCTCAGAGAGTGTGGAACAGCACTCTTCCAACTGAGCTAAACCTCCAGGGCTGGAATTTAGCTCAGTTTATAGAATGCTGCTCTCTGCTCTTGGAAGCCCTGGGCTCAATCCCCAGCACAGCAAAAATGGGAGAAAGACCTGGCAACACACTCCTGAAACAATCCAGAAAGACAATCATCCATTGAAAACCCTAGGAATAACAGAGAAGCACTGACATAGTGTTCGGCATGGGACGTATCAGGAGAAGTTTCATTCTGTTGTGTCTAGGGTTCATATGAGCCAGACTCAACTCGATGGCACCGAAAAACAACAAATCATCTCTAGATTATTTATAATACCTAATATAATGTAAATCATGTGTAGGTAGTTGCTATAATGTATTATTTAGGGAACAATGACAAGAAATTAAGTCTATAAATGTTCAGTAAAGATACAATTGAAAAAATAATCCTCAGTTGAATCCTGTGTGGTTGTGGTATCAAATGATGCCTTGATAGTTAACTCTCATAGGCATGGGCTTCACACACATTAATTCGCAAATCCCACAGTCAGTTTATAGCGCCAAGTTTCTCTGCCTATTTAGTTCAGTTGGTAAAGCTCTGCTACACACATTAAGAAGAACTGAGGTTTGTTCCTCAGCACCACAAAAATGGAAGAAGGATGTGGCAGTCCATTCCTGAAAACAATCCCAAAACAATTAGCCACTGAAAACCTTATAATGGTCTTGATGAGTCAGACCCAACTCAGCAGCACCTAAAAACAACAATAAAGTACTGAAGTATATACAACAAGATGGTTTTATTATGTGCTTTGGGAAAAGTTCCTTAGTCTAATGTATCTTTTTCAAAGGTATGGTTCCTATACTGGAATTAGGTCATTATCCTATTATTCTAGGAATTAAGAATTTTGAAACCAACTTGTTAAATCAGTGAAGGTAAAAATTATTTTATAATATTAATGTTGTTGTTAGGTGCCATCATGTCAGTTCTGACTCATAGAGACCTTATGTACAAAGGAACAAAACACTCCCAATTCTGTGCTAGGCACACAATCTTTTTCATTTTAAAGCTTATTGTTGTAGACACTATGTAAGTCCATCTGGTTGAAGGTCTTCCTTTTTTCTTGGTGACCTGCCAGTGTCCCAAACATGATGTCCTTCTCCAGGGTTTTTTCCCTTCTGACGACATGTTCAAAATACATGAGACCAGTCTAGCTGTTCTTGCTTCCAAAGAGCACTCTAGTTGCACTTCTTCTAGGACAGATCTGTTGGTTCTTTTGAGAGTCCATCTTGACTGCAGCTTCTGTGAGTGCTGATTATAGAACTGAGTAAAACAAAATCTTGGACAAGTTCAATCTTTTCTCCATTTATGATAAAGTCGCATACTGATCCAGTTGTAAGGATTTTTGTTTTGTTGATGTTGAGGTACAATCCATACTGAAGGCTGTGTTCTTTGATCTTCATAAGTAAATGTTTCCAATCCTCTTCACTTTGAGCAAGGAGAGCTATATAATTTACATAAGGGAAGTTGTTAATGAGTCTGCTTCCAACCATGATACCATGTTCTTCTTCATAAATTCCAGCTTCTCTGATTATTTGCTGAGCATAGAGTTTGAAGGGGTATGGTGAAAAGATACAGCCTTGACATCCACCTTTCTCAACATTAAACCAGGCAGTGTTTCCCTGTACTGTTCAATAACTGCATGCTAGTCCATGTATGGATTCCTCTTTAGGACAATTAAGTGCTCTGGTATTCCCATTCATTGCAATATTATCCATAATTTGTTATGATCCACATAGTCAAATACTTTGCATAGTCAGTAGAACATAGATAGACATCTTTCTGGTATTCTCTACTTTTGACTAATATCCATCTGACATCAGCAATTATCTCCATGATTCCATGCAGTCTTCTGAATCTAGCTTGATTTTCTGGCAGTTCCCTTTCTATATACTGCTGTAGTTGCTTTTGAATGATCTTTAGCAAAATTTTGCTTGCTTGTGATATTAATGATATCACGTGATAGCTTCCATATTCAGTTGGATCCTCTGTCTTGGGAATAGACACAAATATGGATCTCTCCCAGCCAGTTGGCCAGGTAGCTCTTTCCAAATCTCTTCACATAAACAAGTGAGCACCTGTAGTGCTATATCTGTTTGTTGAAACATCCCTATTGGTATTCCTTCTATTCCTGGAGCCTTGTATTTCACCAATTCCTTTAAGGCAGCTTCCACTTTCCTTCAGTACCTTTGGTTCCTGATGATATGTAACCTCTTGAAATGATTGGCTATCTAGCAATTCTTTTTGGCATAATGACTGTGTATTCCTTCCATCTTCTTTTGATGTTTCCTTTGTCATTTAATATTTTTTTCCTGTAGAATCCTTCACTATTGCCACTCAAGGCTTGAAATATTTTTTCAATTCCTTATTTTTGACAAAAACAGAACATATCTTCTATTTAGGTTTTCTATCTCTGGCTCTTTGCACATGTCATTATATTCGATTTTGTCTTCTTGAGTTACCCTTTGAAGTCTTGTTTACTTCCTTAACTTCATCATGTCTTCCTTTTGCTTTAGTTTCTCCATGTTCAAGGGCCAGTTTCAGAGTATCTTTTGACATATAATTTGGTCTTTACTTTTTTTCCTCTCCTTTTAGTAACCTTTGTTTCCTCATGAATGATCTCTTTAATATCATGCCACAGTTCATCTGGTCTTTGATCATTAATGTCTGATGCCTCAAACCTGCTCTTGAGGTGGTCTCTGAGCTCAGGTTGGATATACTCAAAATCATACCTTGGCTCCCGTACATTTGTTCTATTTTTTTCTCAGCCCATTTTTTTTTTTACTTTTTGAGGCAGGGTCTCTCTAAGTTACGCAGACTGCCTCTGGTCTCAAACTTGCGATCCTCCTGCCTCTGCCTCCCAAGCCTCTGGGATTACAGGAATGCACCACAGTGCCCGGCTTTGTTCTAATTTTCTTCAGTTAAGTTTGAAACTGCTTATGAGCAGTTGATGGTCTGATCCACATTCATCACCTGGTCTTGTTCTGACTTTTGATATTGAGTTTTTCCATCATCTCTTTCCAGTCAGTTTGGTTTCTGTATGTTCCATCTGGCGAATAAATGTGTATAGTCATCATTTGTGTTGGTGCAAAAAATATATGTGCATTGAAATGGTAATGAGTTTGACAGTATTCAATCATGAAATCTCCGCTTTTGTCTGTCACCAAGCCCATATTTTCCAACTTCTGAGCCTTCATCTTTGCCTCCAACTTTTGCATTCCAGTCACCAGTAATTATCAGTACATCCTGACTGCATGTTCAATCTACTTCAGATTGCTGGAGCTGGTAAAAATCATCTCTAACAACAAATCTTCATTTGTAGCCTTAGTGGTGAGTGCATAAATTTGAAAAATAATCATATTTACTGGCTTTCCTTGTAGGCATATGGATATTATTCTATCATTGACAGCACTGTACTTCAGCATAGATCTTGAGATATCTTTTTTGATGATCAATATAACCCATTGATCTTCAAATTTTCATTCCTGGCATAGTAGACCAAATGATTATCTGATTCAAAATGGACTGTCATTCCATTTTATTTCACTGATGCCTACAATGTCGATGTTTATGAATTCCATTTCCCTTTTGATGATTTCTAATTTTCCTAGATTCATACTACACACATTTCACATTCCAATTATTAATGGATGTTTCCAGTTTCTTCTCATTTTGAGACATGCCACGTTAGCAGATGGAGGTCCCTGTGACTTTACTTAGTTCTTGTCATTAAGGTACACTCTACTTGAGGAGACAACTTTTCCCCAGTCATGTTTTGAGTGTCTTCTAACCTGAGGTCTCATTTTTTGACACCATACCTGACAGTGTTTCTCTGCTATTCTAGGGTTTTCAATGGCTAATTGTGTCAGGAGTGGGCTGCAAGGGCCTCTTCCCTAGTCCATCTTAGTCTCAAAGCTCAGCTGAAATCTGTCCACCATGCATTACCCTGCTGATATCCATAATGCCAGTAGCATAGCTTTTAACATCACAGCAAAAAGTAAGCCCCCATAGCCTGCCAAACTGACAGACATATGGGAGACAGTATTTATAGTACAGAGTGTTACAGTATGTGTATTAGTGTGTGCATGTGTGAGCCTATACATAGGTCACTGAACCCAGTTGGAGTATGTGCTAACAGTTCTATTATTTTCTGTTACCTACCCATTTCTCTGGGGCTGGGATTTAGCTCAGTTTGTAGAGTGCTGCTCTGCAGTCTCTGAGGTTCCAACTTTGATTCCCAGCCCTGCAAAAATGGGAACAGGACATGGCAATCCACTCTCAAGGCAATCCCGAAACAATCAGTCAGTGAAAACCCTATAAGGGTCACTATGAGTTGGAGACAGGACTCCATGGCACCTAACAACAACAACAACAACAACAACATGCATTCTTCTGTGCATGTCTATGTGGCTGCAAAAAGGCTATCTCCTTTGGTTGTGACTGGCTATTTGCACACACCAGTAATGTCTATGACAGATGGTTCTCCTCACAGGACATCTGACTCCTTTCTCCAAAAGAGATCTTCTCTGATTACAGTGCTGTGTCCCACTTTTAGTCTGTGTAACATTGTTCTTTCCAAATCAGATATAGCTGTGAAGTTGTGAAAGAAAATAAAACTGAAAATTAAAAGCGCTGCTAAGTGGTCAATGTTTCTGATGAGAAAATTGTGTCTCAGAGAGGTTAAGTAACTTCCTTCTGAGATATTTTATATTTCAAAGCATTGACTCTGTTGACTATATCATGTTGCTTTGTTGATAAGCAAAAGACACAGAATTAAGATGATCTGTCTGGTTCTTCTGGGAACTAAATCAAAAATATTACACTAAGGTAAATTAAGTCAAAAGTCAAAATAGAGTTGGTAGGGAAAGAACTTAACCTTTTTGATAAACTTAAAATGTTTTATTCTCTCAGGTCTAGGGAAGTAAGTTTGACAATTTTTAATGGTAAGTTTTTGCATATAAGTAATTTAGATACTTATAGAATACCTGACAACTTAATAGATATATGGCCTAATATACTAAAATATTCTTAGAACTTTATCAAAAAATATTTACACATATTCCATCATGAAGATTTTAGGCATGTTTATGTTTTACAGAGACATTAATTATATTAATGTGCTAAAATATATATTGGGTTCTATAATCTTTCATGGTCTGTAGAATATTGACTAGTTAATTGATCAAGATTTTATTTCAAACTGTCACTTCAATTTTAACATAGCCATAATTGCACAAATGGAAAAAGTTATCATATATCAGCAATTTGAATAGCATTCACTATGCTGATATTTAAATAGAATATTGGTTTATATTCAGTACCTGTTTTCTATTTTTACCTAAGTATCCTCCTCTTCTGCTTCTGTACAAAGACTTAAGCTGAAGAATGACATGTGTATTTATTTTTAAAGTTTAATTACATTAAAGAACTTTTCTCCTTAACTATGGACTATAAAATGCAAACAACTTTATATCATTCCTTTTTTTTTTTGGAAACTTCATTCAGTTGAAAACAATGATGTCTAGGAATATGCACCAAATTAAACAAATGCTATAAAATAAAATCAAAGCAAATAACTCCTCTAGATTTACTGCAATGTATTGAAGGAATTTTCAAATTTACTTATTTTTATTGCCTGTGATTTACGATGCCCACAACCTAGGAACAGAAGAGTTAAACTGTTAAAACTTGACATAAGAACTGAAGAAGTTGGTGACACCAACGTCTTCTATGATACATCTATTATATGTCTATTTTATACATAGAATACTAAAATTTGTTTTACTACATGGTGAGGTTCCATATTCATATAAAATATCTACTAATAATTCTCATAGTAAGTAAAATTGAGGTTATTTTTATGAATATTTTAATTGTACATATTTCTGGGGTACAGAGTGATAATTCAGTTTATATATATGGTATGCAATTATAAAATCAGGGTTATCGATACTTTCAGCAACATACAAAAGCTTTTTGATTAACATGTAACACTAATTAGAGATATTTGTGAGGTGTAGTATGAGTTGTATATATATATTTTTTTTTCGGTACTGAGAGTTGAACCAAGGGCCTCGCGCTTGCATGCTTGGCAAGTGCTGGACCACTGAGCTCCACCTCCAGCCCATTTTTTTATTTTTTGATAGGGTCTCACCAAGTTACGCAAACTGTCTCTGGTCTCCAACTTGGGATCCTCCTGCCTCTCCGTCTCCCTAGCCGCTGGGATTACAGGTGTGTGCCACCACGCCTGGCATATGATTTGTTTTAAAGCTGCATACCAATATATGCAAGTCATGTGGGATTTTCATAGATTTACATCCTGAATTTTGCACGTTCTCTCCCTCTTTATGTTGTTTCCCTCCCTACCCTCCTTTGCTGTCCCCTCCCGCTTCCACTGCTCCTGTCCCCTCTCATGATAGATCCACTTATATTTTCCAATCAAGATGATTCTTTCTAGCTTTTCAGATTTAACCTATAATAATTCTCACCTCAAATGGTAATATTCTCTTTTCTCACCATTTGACATTCCCCTCCCCCCAATACTGAGGAGTTGAACCCTGAGCATTGTACATGCTAGACAAATGCTCTATCATTGAGCTTCCCTCTAACTCTTTTTTTTATTTTTTATATTGAAATAAGGTCTATATAAATTATGCAGGCTACCCCTGGCCTTGTACTCATGATCTTTCTGCCTCACCCTCCCAAGTCACTGGGATTCTAGGCATGTATCACAGCACCCGGTTTTTTACAAGATTCTAAATGCAGCCTACAATTCCAGTTCAAAAGGGTGTTCTCCACAACTATATGAAATGCATTAATTCTTCCTTAATTTTTCATCCCCCAAACTCTAAAAAACATTTTCCAGCCATCAACTTTTACCTCTTGAATTTGCACTGACATGAAATAATTTCTATCCTCTGCTATAAATATGAGATATTTTCTGTGATATTGTCTATAGTACCCCTAAAATTTCAAAAAACATATTTATCACAAGCCTAGTTAAAATGTCTATTTTCTCAACCATTGACTCTCCCATAATCATAGTATTTCTTCATATCATTCCCAAATCTGGTTGTATCTCAGCTGTCAGAAGCTTTTTAAAACTTGTTTTAAAATTTATTAGGCTAATCTCTGCTTAAAAAAATAAGCTCCAAAATGTTTTGTTTGAACTTGAAGGGACAGATTGTTCTTCTTAGCCTAAGTATATACCAGAGTTTTTAGTCTCTTTTTCTTTTCCACCATCCTACCAAAAGGTTCTGGTTTATATATCTGCCATGTATTTTCTGTGTATCTTCCAAGTCCCTTGTATCACACTAAAGACTAAATGAAGAAAATATTTTATGATACTGTGTAAAGAGACAACATTTTCTGTACTCTACATATTCAAATATAAAAGTACCTTCGAAGACCCAATGATCCTGATGATATATAAAAAATGTTTATTGATATGTCAAAATTCAACAATGTATAATATCTGCTCTTATAATCAAGAGCAGAAAGACTAGAGCCAACAAGTAGCATACAAATCTAAGTGCTATTAATGATGAAAGATCTGGAAATTGAACGATGATAAATGACTATAGAAGTAGTTTTGCTCACAAAAATAGTTTATTTCAAATTTGGTTATTTTCAGTACATGAGGGTTATAATTATAAAGTTAGGTAAGCTCTGAACAGTTAAAGACATTGGCATTCAGATTTAAAATAATTATATTACTAACTAAAGTTAAAATTTCCTTATTAATAAATACTTTTATATTTTAATTAGGCTTTCTTTAAAGAAGCTATTTTGTACATTATAGGGAGAAAAAATCTACTCACAAACCACAGATAGTATAGAAGTGGCTTTTTAAGTGAAATATTTGACTATGTAATACTCTCTGATGTCTACACCTATTCTAGATTTCATAAAATCTTTAGTCTTCCTCCAAGTGATAGCTGAGACACTTTTAAATCTTTGTTTGCCTTATTGCTTAACTAATTCCAGGAATGAATGTCCATGACTTGAAGAAACTTGTAGTGACAGTTAATTCTGTTGCAAAAAAGATGTCCACTTGTTTTGAAATATTGAATGTGCACATTTGTCAGATTAGATGTCTGAAAGGAGATACCACAAAACCTTGTCACACTATTATTGTTTAAAAGATGTGGTAGCACCTCCATAACACTAATTCAATAATATTTTTCAATTATGTGAAATATTAGAGGAAAAGCAGTTTCTTTCATTGGAGTAATAAACAGATTTTTTTCAATAGTATCTTTAAATCCTTCAATGGAACACTTCTACTTTTCAGGTCAATCTAGTATGTGGACACCTGAATTATAACAACAGGTAGTCTATTATCCTTTCAGCAGACAAAATAATTCAATACTATACTAAAGGAAAAGGTTGGGGTTTAGCTCAATTGGCAGAGTGCTGCTCTGCTCTCTATGAGGGCCTGGGTTCAATCCCTAGCACCAGAAAAAAAATGGAAGAAGGAATTGGCTTTGCACTCCTGAAGCAATCCCTAAACAATCAGGTATTAAAAACCCTATATAAGGTCGTTATGAGTCAGCCCAAACCTGATGGCACCTAACAACAACATACCAAAGTAAAGGAATGTCCAAAGAAACCTAAGGCATTTCTAAATACTTTACTGGTACATAGTCCAATGATGAAACATAGTTTTTTATATATATACAAATGCCCATATATCTTGGTTGTCTCAAAACAGCCCCAGTTTTGTTTGTTTTCTATTATTAACAGTTACCCACTTTGATTCTCAAAGGTATTCTGGTTTGGACCATAATTTAGCCACCCTACTGCTAATCATAAAATTTGAAATGAAATGATTAGATGGTAGATCTAGAAAACTCTTGAAAATTAGGGTCATTTAGTAAATAAGCAAGGGAAATAAGATTAAACCTTTTTACTCTGTATTTTGATTGTTGTTGTTTATTTGTTCTTACTCATGTAAATGTATGCTTCATTTTATTCTGGACTAAATATTTCTTGCTTTGCTAATAAAGAAAACATTTGTGCTTTGCCTCTTCCACTTGATGTGAAAGGTGGGAGCAGGAGCTAAAAAGGAAATATAATTCAAAGTCTTCTGACACAGACTTAAATCTAGTTTGTGGTCATTGTAGAAGCTGTTATTTTCTGCAGCAGCCAGGAGATAATGAACAGTCTAATATTAACCTAATGTGTTGCTGCTCCAAAGTTCTGAGTGGTGGGTACCCTAACCTTGATAGAGGAATGTTTCACTCAGAAATTTAACCAACATTAAGAATCAAATCATCACAGCTATGAAATTACATTAAATTAAGCATGATTAACTTTGGAACTAACAGTATCTATCACATTTTCCCACTGCTATTTATTGATTTCTCAGTAGTTGTAACCCTTAGAGGTGAGCTCTCATCACTATGAAAAGTGATGTTTTCTTTAGGGGGTTGTAAAGAATCAACTTATGATCCTCCTATGGAGTGGGACTGACAACATTCACCTGTACTAGTACATTAGAGGAAGAAACACTAACCAGAGTTTTACTTTGTAGGACCATGCTAACATCATTATCAATTATTTTTATGCAGTATATGATATATAATTAGGAATTATTAGTAATTACTGAGATTTCTTGAGTATTTCCTCATGCCAGGCATATCACAAAGAGCTCTTTCTCATTTAATTCTCACAATTAAAAGTAGATACTGTTATTATAGTTAGTATCAGTATTACTCCTCTATCCATTTTTGAGGGAAAAAAACCTGAGGCTCAAATAGACTTAGTAATATTCCTTTTGAAGTAAATATATTTATTTACTAATATATAATAGCATATGAAATATATTTATTTTCAGCTAATCTGAATACATCCAAGAATAATAGAAAGCTAGTGGAAGCAAATGAAGCAGACTTCATTTACTTTACTAAAAAAAAAAAAAAGTAGGGAATAGAAAGAAGAAAAAAGAAAATTTGTTTCTATAGGATCTGACTAAATTCCAAGCACTATTAAAAATGTATTTGCAAGCCGGCATGGTGGTACACACCTTTAATCCCAGCAGCTCAGGAGGAGGAGGCAGGAGGATCACAAGACCAGAGACATACAGACCAGAGACAGTATGCATAACTTAGCACGAGACCCTGTCTCAAAAAGTAATAAAAATGGGCTGGACATGAAGCTCAGTGGTCCAGTACTTGCAAAGCTTGCAAGCAGGAGGCCCTGGGTTCAACCCCCAGTACCAGAAAAAAAAAAAAAAAAAAAAACATTTGCAAAAGTTCATTTCACTGGTTAAATACTGATTTCTAATCGGAGAGAAGTGTAACTTCCACACAATATGTTACTTGCTTTTTTTCTCTTCTTTCTCTTTCACTATTTTTCTTTTGGAATGAGGAAGATAATATTTTTGAAAATCTAAGCAAATAACCACAGTTATGGTTTTAATTGGTGCATAGTACTTATACATATTTATGAGGACATAGTATAATATTTACATTTTGTATACAATGCCTAATGATCATATAAGAATAATTAGTATATCTATTACTTGAGTATTTATAACTTCATTTTATTGGAAACATTCAATGTCCTCTCTACTAGCTATTTTGAAATATTCAGTTCATTGTGTCTAGTATAGTTATCCTAGGTGAGGTTTAGCTCAGTTGGTAGAGTGCTGCTCTGCACTCTTGGAGGCCTTGGGTTCGATCTCCAGCACCACAAAAATGGGAGGATATGGCAACCCACTCCAAAAGCAATCCCTCCCCCCCATAAAAAACATAACCAGTGATTGAAAACCCTATGAAGTCTGCTATGAGTAGGACCTGACTTGATGGCACCTAATGACAACAACAACAACAATGTAATTATCTGACTGAACTACAGAATATTAGAGCGATTCCTCCCACCTCACTTGATCCCTGGTGCCATTAACCATCCTTTCCCCATTCTTCTGTGTAGTCATGTTTTGATATTCTATCTAGAATGATTCTTTCCCCAAACTATAGTAGTCCACAGCACAATATCTAACTCAAGAAGTAAAGATATAAATTCCTCTGAACCAATAGTACAAAGTGATTGGTTCAACTATTTTGTCTCCGCATTCTCAGTGATCATCAAAAATTATTACAACTTGATAGCCGAGGGAACAGTCATGAAAATCTACTTGAACACACCAATAATGATGATGACCACACACACACACACACACACATGTGCATGCACTTTTAGCCTTTCTAGGGATAATGCTGACTATCTTAAGGGTCAGAAGAAAGACACTAGAAATTGTGGAGTTTATAGCAAAATCCTGATTACAGAGAAAGAAAACGAGGGGAAAGTGTAGACCCAATTAACAGCAAAATTCATACACCAGTGGAATTTTGGAGAGTGGAGGCAACAAGAATGACTAGAAGGTTGATTAACAATGGGAAGGAAAATAAGTTCTGTGTTTGAAACTTACTTCAAAATATTTTAGATCTGTATTTCTTAAATGTATACATTCCCTTGTTGCTGTTGTTAAGTGCCGTGGTGTCGGGGCTCAGCTCAGGCCCGGCAGAGGTCAGAGCCTTTCCCAGACACCACATGGGTATCGGGGACCCACTGAACAGGGTTGGTGTTATGGCCAGTGGCGCCAATGAAGGACCTAGGGAGACCTTCAATGGAAAAACAGGAAAGGAAGCTTTATTGGGTGCTCCCCAAGTGGGGTGCAACAAGCAAGCAACCCCTAAGCAAGTGCTATAAGTGCTGGCTCTAAGCCTGCAGCATGGAATGCTGCAGGATGAGTGCTGGAACAGCTCAGCCTTAAAGGCACAGCTACAGCAGCCTGTGTTCTGTTGGGCTGGAGGTCAGTTGGTCTTGACTCTCCCAGCTCGCTTTCTCTGTCTCCCTCCTTCCCAGGGATGGGAGGAATTGGGAGGCTCTTCGTGGCCTGATTGTAGCCTTCGGTGCTTCAGGGCCCCTGGTCTTGACTACATCTGCTTGTTTGAAGAGTCTGCTGGAGTAGGGAACGCTGGTCGAGGTGATGGGGACCAGGTTGAAGTTGAGGGATGGTCAGAAGTGGTAGGGGGAAAGGGGGTCCGGGAACCCTGCTTATATAGGGTCCTGGAGGGACACATGACTGGGATTAGCCAATCAGGGCACACACCTGACAGGTACTACAGATAAACTGACATACCTGCCAGGTAGAGACAGTTATCTAACAAAAATGCCAAGGATAGCCAATCAGGATTAAGGTAGTTAAGGCAGGCCAGGCTGGTCAGGCGCCATCTTTGCTCACTCAATGGGAGGGGCAGGTGTGAGTGAGTAAAATGTGGCCCTGGGGCCAATTAGGCGTCAGCCCCTCAGGCTATTATGAGGGACCCTAATTATGGGGTAGATTTTAAAAATCCCCAGCACCATGGATTTGTGTCTCCTAGAGAGCCTCATAGGGTTTTCAATGACTAATTGGTTTTGGAATTGCCTCAGGAGTGGATTTCCACATCCTTTTCCCATTTTTGCAGGTCTGGGAGTTGAACCTGGGACCTCAGAGACAGTAGAGAGGTACTATACCAACTGAGCTAAATCCCAGCCATATATTCCTTACCTCTAGTTAAATATAAAAAAAATGTAAATGATGTACTCTCCCAGTTATTATACTAATAAAATTAAATAGGCTGTTATTTCCCAAAAATATAACCCTAACTACTTTATTCCAAAGCTACTGACATTTCTAAATTCATATTATAATTAAACCTTGATTTCGTATGTTTGAATTTACTTGCTGCCAAAAAATAATCTTTACAGCTTGGATTCATTCTCTCTGAAGTATTTAGGTGTTGAAACAAAATACACATTCCTTTTGATGTGCATAAGATTTATTTCCTAGGAAACTCACCTGTCCAAAGAAATTCCACTCCGTGAATGAAGTTGGTGTGCACAAACACACATACAGGCACAAACATAGACATTCATACTCTAGTCAGTTACATGAGTGGAAAAATAAACCCTAGAAATTTGATTGCAACACAACCATTGAGGCCATCTGTGTTTTATTTTGTATTTGTATATCCATTCATTGTAAGCTCCCTTTCAGCTACAAAAGTACTGAGACCTTCCTACACTTTATACATATTTACATAGTAAATGTTTATGGCATTTAATCATCTCAAAAACATAATCAACACTGTATAATTCTGTATATTTGCCATATTCCAACTGGATCTTTCCTACTTTACTGTAAATAAATTGAAAAATAAATATGAGCCATGCTCCTTTGTTTTGTATCTTATACCCGTGAAATTCACCCTCTGCCTTGTTGCCATTGTGATTCATCTACAATAGAACACAGGAATTTTCCTCTTCTATTTAGCAGGAGCATTTCTCCTCTGTGAGTATATAAACATAAACATGTTCTGTGTCAAGGTGCTGGCTGGCTTCTGCAGCCTTATTCTCTAGTACTCTCCAACTTGACATTTATGTTGCAATAATGCAGAATTGTTTGCAGTTTGTTCCACACATCTATGTCCTTTTATGATTGTTTATCTTTATTCCTGCTTTTCCTGTCTCTAAAACATGACAGTCTGTAACTTGCCTACTTTACTCATAGCCTACCATTAAGAATTAGTAGATACTGTATCCTCTAACAAGACACCCCTTGTCCAGTGGGCTGGGCTAAATGACCCTACTTTAAGCTTAGACATTAACTTTTTCTCTTATATATGTTTATATATTTCTTCATTCCTTTAGATAACAAACTATTTGAGGATAGAGCCAGTGTTTATTTTTCATCTGTGTATACTCATCACTGAGTGTTGTGTCTGACAAACTTAGGTAATGTACATTTGTTGAAATGAAATAATTAATTTTTCCTGAAATGAGAATCAGAACCCTGTCTCAAAGCAGTCTGCTCATTTATGCAAAATCTTGTATTATATTAAATAAAAACATACATAAAGAAGTAAAGTAGACTAGATTTTTCCAGTAATCTCAAATCAATATCCTGCTCTGGTTTCTTTACTATTTTAAGATAATTATTTTATTTATTTAGTGACCATCTGTTATTTTTGTAATTTCTGAGTATAAGTTCATTGTCACTAGTTTCAAATGGTGCATGTTGCACTATTTCTTTCTCCTAAAAGAGGCTGCCTGCTGCTGTAACCCTGTGGCATCTAATCCCGTCAGATCTCGGAAGCTAAGCAGGGTCGGGCCTGGTTAGTACTTGGATAGGAGGCTGCCAGGGAACCCCAGGTGCTGTAGGCTTGGGAGATGGGCCCAGCAACCCACTCCCAAAAATCAAGCTGCTATTGAAAATCCTATGAACAGCAGAGAAGCCCTGACAGTAGTGTTTCACCTGTTGTAAGTAGGGTGGCTATGAGTCAGATACTGACTCTATGGCACCTAACAACAACAAGGAGAGAGGCTACTCTCACTGGAGGGTTCTTGCAACACATTTTATTAATTGAGTGTTACTTTTGTATTTTGCATCTGCTATGCAGATGATCAGTAACACCTGCCACCTCAAATACATCTTAGGTCAATAGCTTAGGTGTGTGGCTTTCAGTACAATTCCACTTATCACCTGTAGAGGTTAGCACCTAGAGTGTGTCAAGTACACAGTTGAGCTCCACATCCCTTGCTATGAACATACTGAAAACTTAGAATTGCTTTAGAGAAGTAGGTCTGTATAAAGTGATACAATTCAGATCAATCTTAACATTTTATGTTTCATACTTTGTGAAGTCTGAAATATGTCCTCTGGTTTTCTTTCCTAAAAGTAAGGCTGCAAATACCTGGATAATAATCAGGTGCATTGGGGGCCAACTTAAGAATTAGTTGTTATTGTTAGGTGCCATCCAGTCAATATCCAACTCAGAGTGACTCTGCATACAATAGGCAAAACACTATTGTCAGTGCTTCTCTGTTATTCATAGGGTTTTCAATGGCAGATTGATTTTGGGAGTGGGTTGCTGCGTCCTTCTACCAATCCTATAGCACCTGGTATTCCCGGGCTGTCTCCCATCCAAGTACTAACCAGGCCCAAACCTTCTTAGCTTCCTAGATCTGACAGGATCTGATACCACAGGGCTAAGGCTGCAGGCTTAAGAATTAGAGAATGTCAAGATCTCTCTTATCAAAGTAATTTCATTTATCAGTATCATCTTTGCGTATCTTATATTTCTTTACAATATCAGTGCAATCTAAATTCTAGTAATAACTCTGGGTAATGTTTGTTATGTTATTATTAAAATTTTATGTATATAATTCTTACATTTTTCTATTATACCATTAATTCTTGAGGACAGGAGCTAAGTATGATATTAAATATACTTCAAAGAAATTTATGAGGATTTTCACTAAACAAATAATTACTAACTTGGTTCTTTTAAAATGAGAAACATATATTTCATATAGCTGAAAACTTGAAAGAAATATCCATTAGGTTCCCGTATCTGCTTCTAATATCGAGTTAAATAGTTATTTCTCAACAGTGTTTGGAGATTAATTTTATCTAGTGGTATGACTGAAAATAATTATGAGTTTTGAAATACTTTGAGTAAATTTTAATTCTTATTCTCCCTTTCTTTGGCAATAAATGAAGAAGACATGAACAGCTTTATAATTTATGGGTATAGGCCTAATGTTTAGTTCAGTTGGTTGAGTGCTGCTCTGCACTTTCTGAGGCCCTGGGTTTGATCCTCAGCACCATAAAAATAGGAGAGGGACACGGAAGCATACTTTCAAAACAATCAGGCCTTGAAAACCCTATGGATAACAGAGAAGCACTGATATAGTGCAGGCATGGCACAGTGTCAGGGAGTGTTTCATTCTGTTGTACCTTAGATCACTATGAGTCGGAAGCAATTCTACAGCACCTAACAACAACAACAACAACAACATGTACATTAAAATTTACTAGCACTATATTTTAAAATACTTTGATTTGGACATTTAATCTCATTAGTTTATGCAGAAAAAGTTCTGTTAGCTCCAAAGCAAAAAAAAAAAAAAAAAAAAAAAAAAAAAAAAAAAAAAAGTTGTAAACAAGACATTTTCTGTCATAAAACTGTTTATTTGTGCCCGGATGCAGTGGCACATGGGTGTAATCCCAGTGACTTGGGAGGCAGTGACAGGAAGATCACAAATTCAAGGCTAGAGGCATAACTTATTGAGACCCTTACTTAAATTAAAAAAAAGTAGAAAAATGGGCTGAAGTACAGCCCGAGTGCTAGAACACTTGCAAAACTTGTGAGGTGAGGCTCTGGGTAACTCCTAAGTACTAAAAAACAAACAAAAACTTATTCTTAGAATTTTCCTGGAGTAAAATTTTTGAATAGCCGTCTATTCCAAATTTATATAGTTGTAGAAATGTCACTTAAATAACAAGTTAATGAATTGTTTATAGTAGATGAAAACTTTAAAAAGAAAATTATTAAAAATTCAAGTATTAAAACATGATTCATTGTCAAAGCATAATTATAATTACTGATAGAAAATTATTACTTCAAATTCATTAATAACGTTTATGGAATTTTGTTTAAATATGATTTCTACTTTTTAAAACAGATTTCAGTTTAAATACCTTCTTTTTCACTACAGTACTTATTACTATCTCTGTGAGCAATGTTGCTTGACTTATCTTCACAAATACCCTAAGTGTCCTTGTGGTAATCTTATTTAAATAGGTCATAAGAAAGTTAAAA
Organism: Pedetes capensis; assembly: GCA_007922755.1. NCBI lineage: Eukaryota > Metazoa > Chordata > Mammalia > Rodentia > Pedetidae > Pedetes > Pedetes capensis. Next base: position 17,570 of record VMDO01031779.1, read on the forward strand.
GATGAATTGTATTCAAGTTGGAAAAACGCTGTAAAAAAATTTTGGACAGAGTAGTTAGCTGTGCAGAGAAATAAAATATAATTGGTAAAATCCTATGGGGTAAAATAAAATGGAATGCTATCTGAAACAAAATAGATTTAAAGTGGGACTAGAAAAATAGGGGGCTTTCAAGAGCCAAATAGCAAAATGTCAAAATTTGTGTTGCAAAACCTGGTAAAACTTCAGAAAAATTGAATTTCTAAACACTAATCAATAAGAAGAGTTGTAAGCTAAATCTAAATGTAGTATATTAGCAAAATATACTTAACCAAGAATAGACTTTGAATTAAAATAAGCATGAATTCAAATCGGAGTAATGTATTTCAAGGTTTTGTGGGTTTTTTGCTTGTTATTTAAACTTACAAAGCTTTAACATCTTCAACTGTAAAAATGTAGAATAAGGATTCTGTACATTTAAATGAATCAATAATAAAATATTTCATGGATCTGGGCATGGTAGCTCATGCCTACAATCCCAGCAACTCAGGAAGTGGAGGCAGGAAAATTGCAAGTTCAAGGCTAGAGTCAGTCTGTGTAACATAACAAGAAACTGTTTCAAAATAAAAAGTAAAAGATGGAATGGACTCATGGTATAGTTCAGTGATAGAGCACTTGCAACATATGAATGAGGCTCTGAGTTCACCCCCCTAGTATTGCAATACATACATACATACATACATACATACATATTTCTTAGAACCTAGTAATGATTATTACTTTAATAATGAATTAATTTGATTATTTGTTCATACTATGGAACACTATAATCATCAATATTATTCTTTCAGCAATTATTAAATAATGATGATATTTAATGTTTACTTTGGATAATATTTCTATTCTTATAAGACTGTGATAAAAATCTATGCATGTAAATTTGAATATCTCCATGAAATAAACTATTTTTATTAAAAGTAAAGACAACACTTATCAAACTCTGAGGATACAAATAGAAAAGCTAAGTAAACTACAGGTGTTTGTGTTTTTAATAGAGTAACTATAAGGAGAAGAAAAGAACCAGAGCAAGATGATCTGACACCAAGGTATAAAGCCAAGTTTTTATTATATATATTTCTAGCAGTATACTTATACTATATATATTTCCGAAAATACTTAACAGCTGGACAGCTTTCTGATTCATTCAATAAGACCAATTATTCATTCACTTATGAATAGTTATTTAAAAACAGAATAAAATCTTACCACATTCAATAATTAAAAAAAAAATAGTTGTTTGCCAAAATTGTTAATTCCAGGCACAAAATTATGATTTGATGATAAGAAGTATGTTTTTAAAAGGATATTGCTATTGTGTAAAAATAGCTAGAGCCAACCAAACTACACTCTAACTTATCCCTAATGAATGGCAATTGTGTCAAAAAAAAAAAACACTTAAGGTTAATTATGGCAGAATAAGAACAATGTCTTAAATCAATGGCCTAAATATTTACCCCATCTATGCATATCACATGTCAACTATTAGAGGGCACAATTCTCACCTACCTGAGCTAAAGTGCTGGCCTCATCTGAAATTTTATAGGAAAAACAACTGAGAAAAAGGCAGCTAAAGTTATGATAAAAAATCTTGGACACAAACACAGGCCTCCTCCAGGATCTAAGTTCATGCTGTTAACCCTTAGCTAGTATTTTGCTTCTAGGGTCACTTATAACCCTGCATCACATGTACCATGTCTGGCAATAACCTGAGGTCTATTTTGACCTGCCATGCCAGTTAAGTGTGAAACATGTTTCTTGGAGAACAAAAACAACAAAAAACTATACTGAGTTTATTTTGGTTTTTATCTCAACCAATCTCTGATAACCACAAATTTATTGCTTATTAAAATGGGGCTGGCAAATTGACAATTATTGAAGTATATGAATTAATCCTGGTAATTATCTTAGCAAATCTGTAGTTGATGGTTACCTCCTTTTCCATTCAAGACTAATTTAGCCAATTCTAGATCTCAAAACATTATGTGTTGGAAAGTACTTCTTTATAGAAGAGTGAATCATATGAAAATG